>JASDQU011248340.1:14623-26029 GCA_032191745.1 Picea mariana | reverse complement strand
ATGTAAGAACCTGCGCATCTGCTATAGCAAGTTCCCCCAAACCCAATAGTAGTTTTTCTTTTTGTTTGCTTTCATGAATAGACCTAGGAATCAAATGGTAGCTTTTTCTTTTGTTTTTTCTTTATTTCATGAATAGGCCTAGAGACCCACAAGGTAGATACATTAAATCAAAATCGAACCTTTCAACCAAGGTTCCTTCTGATCTCTTTGGGGGAAGGAACGTTCCGCTTATAAAATCCACAGACCGATACCAAAAAACATGAGCTAGCTCGACTCAAAGAGCTAAAATAGTCTATGAAGGGACTAACATAGGGAGCACTATAGAACAAGAAATTGAAGCATCAATCATACTAGGACAGGGGGCAAGACCACTCGAGTCTTCCACAAAACCAAACAATACAACCTTTTCTTTTACACCACCACTAGGGGAATCTAATTTTAAAGACATCATAGACCTTGAAAAAATGAATCTTTTGTTTGGTAGCTCAGCCAATGTAATTGTCTCTCAGATTAACATAGAAACTTTGGCACCAATAATCTCAACTAGCTCGAGTAGAGTCCTAGAAATCCAATTAGTAGGAAGACCTTTTCATCAAAGGGAAACCTTGTTCTCTTCAAAGATAAAACCACTTAGGTACTCTCTTTTTGGAAACCAAGCCAATATGGATGATCAGGAGGACCATAACAATGTAAGACATGGAGAGGAATAAGAATCTGGAAACCAAACCGAAACTACCTTTGGGTTTTTGATTTTAGACACCACTCCAAATGTCAACATGAAGAATATTCCTCTCTTAGCACTGCCTACCTTTTATGGTAAAAACAGTGAATATCCAGACACCTTCCTATTTGAATTTGACATCTTGTGCAGGAGCTACAACTATGTACAAGATGCCCAGAAATTAAAACTCTTTCCTGCCACCCTCAAAGACTCTGCACTGAGATGGTTCATGGGGTTGGGAGAATCTAGTATTAGGTCTTAGGAAGCCATGAAAGACATATTTCCCAAGAAGTACCAAGACTATTGCAAGACCAAAGAGTCTCGTAATGACATCTTTAAAGTCCAATAGTTAGAAGATGAGACCCTTGAAGACTATATGGAAAGATTTGGTTATATCTCCCAGAAGTCAAAATACCATGACCTCCCAGAGGATGAAATTAGGGCTCTTTTCCTTAAGGGAATTTCCAAAGAATATTTAGAGATGCTTAACCTGATGGCATCAGGTGATATTTCTCATAAACCATTTGCTGAAATATGTGAAATGTGTAAAAACTACTCAAGGAGTAGAGCCAAAACAGGGAAGAATGTTCGGGGCCCTTACAATAGAAGCTTAAAACCAGTTAATTCAGGTGGTATTACGAGAGCAAAGATAGGGAACCTTTTAGAAAAATTCAGGACAAACATCTTAATCACAATAGGTTCCCAATTGGATACCCTTAAACTCAAAAATAAATGGGAGGAGGAAAATGCAACAATGAGCATATATTGCCCAAGATGCAAGAGGAAGCATTCCTCAAGGGAGTGCCCATTAGATAACATTTCAGTCTGTGGCTTCTCTATAGAAGACCATGTGACTGAAAAATGTCCATCATTGCCTGGTTTATTAGCCATCTATAGGAGTGGAGATCCCGGGGAATCTTCTTATGCACCTAGGAGGCCATGACAGCCTAGGAATCAACCCACATACCCAGATCTACAGTCCCAAGTTCCACCCTATGATCAACATCAACAATGGAAATCACCAGGTTGACAAAACTAGTCTACTCAGTACCAACATCCGTGGATTCAAGGATGGATGGGAGGACACAACCAAGGAAATCCTCAAGCTCCACCTATTCCTATGTACAACCATCCTTATTCTCAGTTCTCATCAAACACTCTGCAGCCTTTGCCAGGTTTTGTTCCACCACCTTTACCTCCTATCCCACAACAATAATCGCTCCAATTTCAAAATGCAAGCTCCCCGAGACAAACACTATTACCATCACAACCAGTGTCGAATCCCAATAATAAGCCCCCTCAACCTCTTAACAATGTTGAGATGCATGCCTTCCCGACATATGTCATTACTTCTGTTCCATTACAGGAAATGGAACTAAGATCGAGAAAAGTTCTAGATAGGCAGATACCTTCAGTAGTCATCCAGGAAGAAGAAGAAGAAGAAACCACCCAAAAACCCATGGATGAAACTAGGTGGGAAGATGTTATTATCTCGAAGAATCAAGAACCCAAGATTCCCCAAAATGAACCTTCACAAATTATGAAGGTCCCTCCTTATCCAGACCGATTGGTAATTGAGAAACCTACCACCCGACCGGAATTCGACATTTTGAATGAATTGAAAAATATTTGTGTCAAGATTTCTCTGCTTCAAGCCATTAAAGACATTCCAATCTATAGTAAGGTAGTCAAATGATTGTGTATCAAGAAGCCAGGTAGGAAGCAAAAGAACCCTCCTACAATACATTTGGTAGGAGGACTCTCTGAGTACATATCGGAGCAGCCAAAGATAGCAAAGTATGGGAATCCAGGAAACCCCATAGTGACCATAACCATTAAGGAGGTCTCCATCAAAAACACTCTCATAGACCTAGGGGAAACCATCAATGTTATGACCGCTACTACCTTGGAACAATTACAGTTACAACCTCTTCTTCGACCTAGCCCAACCATTTTGGAATTAGCAGATAAGACTAGGGTTATACCTGAAGGGATTTTAGATGATGTCATGGTTACTTTAGCCTCATGGGAGTACCCTGTAGATTTTCTTGTCATTCATTCAATGGATCCTGCCTGAGGCCATCCTGTTATTTTGGGAAGACCTTGGCTAGCCACAACCAATGCATTTATTGGCTGTAGAAAAGGAGAAATGACCATCTCAAATGGTCTCTCTATCAAGAAGCTCACCATTTACCCTCCAACTCAACCTATTATGGAGAATCTATGGTGGCTTGAATGTCCATATGAGAATGGAGTCTGGGAAGAACCCGTATTGCCTAGTGACCATGCAAGGGCACTTCAGGAGCATACACCAGAAAATGTGCTAAACCAATTCATTTCTGCTATTACATGTGTGGATTTTCCATAGTCTTTTCCCCAATTTGCGTACATGTTTGGGGAAGAATTTCAAGAACAATTAGATCCATATGTTTTTTCTTCGACATGTTTTATTTTCGAAATAGATGAGTCTACCATGGCTTATACTATGCCCTATGAGATTAGTCCAGAGAATTTTTTACATATAAACTCCGGGCTAGATACAAACCAACATAAACGGTTAGTAGATATCCTTAAAGGACAATTAGGAGCATTTGCCTGGGAATACACTAACATGAAGGGTATACATCCTGACACATGCATCCACCATATATACACCTAGGGGGAAGTGACACCTGTTTGGCAACCCCAGAGAAGGATGAACCCAACACTCAAAGATATAGTCAAGGAGGAGATTCAAAAATTGTTAAATGTCAGATTTATCTATCCCATCTCCGACAGTAAGTGGGTATCCCCGCTAGTAGTGGTTCTAAAGAAAGTGACCGGGAATTGGAGAATTTGTGTTGATTTTCGGGAACTCAATAAGGCCACTCTGAAAGACTACTTTCCTCTTCCTTTCATTGACCAAGTTCTAGATACCTTGTCCGGAAAGAAGTATTTCTCCTTTCTAGATGGGTACAATGGGTACAACCTGATTCTTATAGCACCCGAGGACCAGGACAAGAATACCTTTACTTATCCTTGGGGCACCTATGTGTATAGGGTCTTACCACTTGGATTGTGTAATGCTCCTGCCACATTTCAATGAGCAGTATTAGGGATATGTGTTGATCTTATTCATGATTGCGTTGAGGTCTACATGGATGACTTCACAGTTTATGGAAACACTTACCAGGAAGCCTTAGATAACTTAGAAAAAGTCCTCATCATATGCCAGGAAATGAACCTATCCCTAAGTCATGAAAAATGCAAAATGTTGCTAACTGAAGGAGTGGTTCTAGGACATCATGTTTCATTTGAAGGAATAAAAGCTGATCCTGCAAAGATTGAGGTCATTATTAGACTCCCACCTTCTAAGACTCAGAAGGAGGTGAGAATATTTCTTGGACATGCTAGATATTACCAATGGCTTATTGAAAATTTTACAAAGATTGATGCACCTATGTTTGGATTATTGATAAAAGATGTTGATTTTGTTTGGACTGAGCATTGTCAAACTACCTTTGAAACCCTGAAAGCCAAGCTGTCTGAGGCACCAATTCTTAGAGGGCCCAATTGGACTCTCCCATTTCATATATCCATTGATGGTCTGACACTGCAATCGGAGGGGTATTAGGGCAGAAAGAAGACCAACAGTCCTATGCCATTTATTTTATAAGCAAAAACTTGTCCCCTGCTGAGTTGAACTACACAGTCACTGAGAAAGAGTTCTTAGCAGTTGTTCATGCTATTAACAAGTTTCATCATTACATTACAGGTTATGAAGTATATGTACACACTGATCATTCCACCATTAGGTTCCTCATGAATAAACCTATAACTAATGGTCGAGTGACTAGGTGGCTCTTGTTATTGCAAGAACTTAATATTACTGTGCTTGACCGACCTGGAAAGGATAATGTAGTAGTTGACTTTCTTTCCCGAATAAAGAATGAGGATGATGACATCCCTATAGATGATAGTTTCCCAGATGAGCATCTCTTTGCCCTTTTTGTCAATACCCCATGGTTTGCAGATATGGCAAACTATCTGGCTACTAGGAAGTTACTGTCTCATTTGTCACCTCATGAAAAGCGAAAAATTATTACACAGAGTGCTAATTACTCTTGGGTTGGTCATGATCTTTTTCGCACAGGTCCTGATTTGATTATTCATAGATGTGTCCAAGAGGACGAGGTCCCTGAAATACTACGAAGTTGTCATGATGGACCATGTGGTGGACATTTCTCTAACAAACACACAACATATAAGGTATTATATTCAGGTTACTATTGGCCTAGTATTTTCAAAGATGATGCCAAGTATGTGAGAAGTTGTGATAGTTGCCAAAGGATAGGTAGACCTACATCATCTGACGAAATGCCTTTCTAGGCCCAAGTTATGATATAACCCTTCGAAAAATGGGCCCTCGACTTTGTAGGACCAATTTCAACCATGTCCTGTAGGAAGAACTATATCTTGGTTTGTACGGACTATGTCACCAAATGGGTAGAGGAAAAAGCTCTATTTAGGACAACAGAGAAGTCTGTTGTCGAATTCATCTATGAAGACATGTTTACCCACTTCGGTGTCCCTCATGAAATTGTTATCGACCAAGGTACTCAATTCACTTCCAAGCTAATGAAAGAGCTAACAGATAAATATGGGATTAAACATTGTAAATCTTCTCCATACCACCCGCAAGCCAATGGTCAGGTAGAATCCATAAACAAAGTTCTGGAAGCCATCTTGACCAAGATTGTTCAGTTACATCACCGAGATTGGACTGATAGGCTCCCAAAATCTTTGTGGGCATACTGAACTACTTGGAGAAATACCACTGGGCATACCCCTTATGATCTAGTGTGCGGGAAACAAGTACTTTTACCAATAGAATTCCAAGTAAGGACCTTCCGTATTGCCACAGAATTAGGATTGAACCTAGATGAGGCTCAGAAGAAACGAGCCCTACAATTGAATGATTTTAATGAGATCAGGCAAGATGCCATCCAATGGACAATATTGTTCCAAAACCAGAGGAGCAAGTGACATGACAAGTTTATTAAAAAGAAACACTTCTAGCCTGGTGATTGGGCCCTGTTGTTTGATTCTCGGTTCTAAACATTCAAAGCCAAACTTACCACCCGTTGGTTGTGCCCTTACGAGGTAGACACTGTATATGACAATGGAGATGTAAAAATTAAAACAATTGATGATGGACAAGTCTCCTTTGTGGTAAATGGACACCAACTTAAGTTTTATCATAAGCCCATTTCCATAGAAGATTTTCTATAGGTCATGACAGTTGACAAGGCATTGGCCTTAGTAGATGGGGAATTCCTCCCTTGTTCTTGAAACATTTTCTGAGTTTCCTACTGTATATATGTAAATAGTTTTTGTATTTTGTTAATAAGGCAATTCTAGATATTTCTGTAAGTAATTATTTCACCGGGAGTACACTGTTTCAAGGATCTTTCATCAAAACATTGTTATACTTGAATCTTGTGCCTGCTAAAGCATCAAATGAATAGTGACTTACTGTAATTAGCCATGTTTTTGCAAAATTATCATTTTTAAGGCATTCTAAAGTAGTTGCTCTTAAAACTCTTCACCATTATATAAGGAAGTGATACCATAACTATCAAGCCTAGAGGTCTCTCATACAGTTTTTTCCAAGAAACCTGAGTAAGTAATTCAAGTGTCTTTATCAAAAAGTAAGAGAGAGGTATCATTAGCAGTTAGTCATGGAAACATCATCATAATTACAAAAGAAGACATTAAGTTGAGCCTAGAGATACCTTTCTTTTCTTTCTCAATGGTACCATTCACTACACACTAAATAGCTTGATTATATCATATCTTTAGATAGGCCACGTCCGCTTAAGTACCTCTTACATCAGGACAACCACTAAACAATATAACAAAACATCATCTTCTAACATAAATACCATCCCAATTAAAAAGAAAAAGAAAGAAAAAGTTGTTTCAGAGTTGTTCCCCCATCTTCTTGCATAAGAAATCTTATACTAATATCTTAAAGGATGGAGGGCTAGTCTCTGAGGGTTTAAGAGGCTAACCCGCTGGGATACTGAACATGTCTGTTGGCAGTGGGTATCGGCCTGTGGTATGACTAGGTGAACCCATCAGAGTACTGAACAAGCTTGCTGGCAGTGTGGCATTCTACCTAGCGAGGATGATGATCTAACAAAAGAAAATAATAAATCTAAACTTGTCCTGATGTATGACATTACTTGTAGACAAAACTGACATGGAGTATGTTTGGATAAGCAAAGGTTAATGAATCTCATCAACTTTCCATTGGGAAATGACTCTAAGACTATCTTGAAACTCTCTTGCCTACCTCTTCTTATCTATATATAGGATCTCTTATCCTATAGGTGGGGCCATCTCTTAACTATCTCGTTGGACCAATCTGTGAAATTTCATCTTTACACTTGACATACTGTCAATCTTTGGCTATTGGGGGATACTGACTAGTTTCTTATACTTTTGATTGTGAGGTGTCACATTACTTAGGTGTGGGGGAGGGGTTCATGAGCTGACAAATGATCATTGCCTAGAGCATGGAGTCTTTGCAAGAATCTTTGTATTATTATCATGATACAGGTTATTACATTGATAGTCATGTTATTTTTAAATGCTTAACTCCTGTGTGTTATACATTACTGAACTTATGCTTAACAAACCAATCTTTATCAATTTATCATTCATTACAACCCGTTCATTATAGGTTTTGACACTATATGTCATATACAAGAAGAATTAGTAAGCATGGAGCACTCTGCCTCTACTCATTAACCACTATGGTTGTAAAAAACACTTCAAAATTGCAGGTTGTCCATTAAAAGAGGCGAAAATGCACTTAACACAGGAGTACCGGATGAGGTGTCAGATGCAATGTCGTTTAAAGTGCCGTTTGAAGTTCCATTGCATTGCATACCAGTAACTGTCCTATATTTTAGAGAACTAGAATTCAATGACATTTAATTAAATTTGTTACATGCATTGATTAAAAATATGCTTCATATTGTTATGATCAAATGTCCAAGTCAAAAGACTTGGACATTGATCTAAGTACGCACCACTCCATTGCTCCCAAGCTTGCCATCAAATTTGAATCTCCCACACATGGAAGCTTGCATGCACATGTGGGCAACGTCCTCCACCATAAGAGAATCCAAAATCGGGCTGGGCAATCTATTGTTTCATTTGCCCTTGCCATTTTCTCTGCCCTGTGTTAAGGAATCGTGCCCAAAAGCTGCCGAATTTTCCCTCTGTTCTAATCACACTCAGACTGTGTTAAACCCATGCCATTTCTTGGTTTGTTTTCACCCTTGCTTGGTAAAATTTTCCCTATGTTCCAATTGCACTTAGACCGTTCCCAATTCGTGTCTCTATGTGGCTCAATTTCGCCCTTGCTTTGTGAATTCAAACCCTGTCACAATGCCCAAGCGATATGAACCCTCCTCCTATGCAAACTTGTTTGCCATTCTAGAATTTGCACAGTGTAGGGAAGTGTTCTTGCATGCTGGATGTGGGCCATTTCTATTGAGTTTGCAAGGCCATGATGATGGTCTTTCTATGCAATTTGCAGTTGGTTTTGATGGAAGGATAGCACATGTAGGATCTCTCAATTTTGCAATCACAGAAGAGTCAATTGTTGTTGCAACAAAACTTCCAATAATGGGAGATAGGTGGTTCAATAATCATCAATTGCCGTGCTCAAGTTACAACAGGGTGTTTAAGCCCGAATTCGAGAGCATTTCAGGAGTGAAAGGGTATGCTAAGGAGTGGATAAAGCCAGAATTGGTCAATCCCCTTATCGTCATCACACGGTTAATTACATGTGAAGGTAGATACTCCACCTTCAAAGCTTGTCACTTTAGATTGCTGGCTCATTTTCTGTTCAATAAACCTTTAAACTTCCCTTTTTATTTTCTCAAAAGCTTGGAGAAAATGTCCTCTCAAGTGAGGAAAAATGTGACCAACCCCCACAATAGTCTCTTCCACCACGGTTTGATCAAACTCCTCGTTCTTACCAAACTAGAGAAGCAGGGGAAAAGTTGGGATGCCTTTATCTACCAATTTGCAAATCCTCACTTGACAGTTAAGACTAGAAAAAAACCACTTAGCCTAAAAATTATCTCTCCATCCAAGCCTCACTCTCCAAAAACTCCAAACTCCCTCTTTGCCAGAATAATACCAAAAGCTTGTTGATATTCCTACTTCTTCATCGGGGAAAAAGACCAAGAACAAAGACCAAAAGAAGCCTATTGTTGACCCTCCAATGCCTTAATTTTCTCTTGATCCTACACCTAAGAAGCCCCAAGAAGTAATGCAACAAGACTTTCCCATCATTCCCACAAACAAGAGAGGAGCCAATAGATTTGGTAAGGGACCTTTTCGAAAGAGTACCCGGAACATAAGAACCAATCCTTATGCCAATCCTCCACCTACTTCAGATCCTATCCAAGTATCCTCCGACCTTGAGAGCCCTCATAAGCAACCTAGAGAAGTCTCTGCGGATAGATTAGAGCCACTAAGGAAAATGAAATCAAAACCTACCTCACCTTTTTGATCTCCCATCACACCTACTTCACCCATGCCCACTCTTGATCCTAAATTTGATAAATTGACCACATCTCTCAAATGACCTAATCCTTCCTCGGAGATCACTGATTCTGCCCCAACTATAGAGGAGCTACAAAGGGAAAACCATCAGCTTCTCCAACAATTAGAAGAGAGGAAGACAATAAATGCACAGCTTCAGCATGACAATGCAGTCCTTCAGGAAAAAGTTAACTCCCTTCAATGGTTGGTTGGTGGGATGACCCAATCTAACCGCAGCTTAAGAGCACAATTAAAGCAACATAAGAGGCACAAGGCTAATCCTACACAACAAGAAGGAGAGGCTTCTAAAGCCAACCCTCCTCAGAAAGCCTATTTCCAAGGGATGACTTCTTTTTGTTTGCAGTGGGACCTGTAAAATCGTCGGTGTGGGGGTATGTTGGGCCCGAGATATGATCATCTTCATGATGTTATTATACACTTTTTTCCATATGTATATATGCGTTTTTATCTTTCAAAGGAGTTTTTTGAATAATTTTATGGTAAAAAGATACAATCGGCATGAGGTACGTATAATTCGTGTTTTGTGATTCAATCAAGTTTAATTTATCATATTTTATGGTTTCCAAGAGTTAATTCATGTTTTTTTGCTGTTACAGGTCAAAACACACCATGTTTCTTGGTCCAACACTTGTTCCGACACTTGATCTAACACTTTTTCTGGTACTTGATCCGACACTCATTTCGACACCCAGTATTGCACAAAAAAGCAAGGCAAGTTGGCGATTATGGTATTGGCGGCCAGTGGTGGACAAATCAAGCACATGGGTTTTGTTTATCATCACCCCCTCTAGCGACTAATCTCAAGACAACTCGATTTCAGTTTTCCAAAGAGGGCGCTTATTGGGTTCCTCCGTTTTGTTAGTTATTGATGCATTTAATGTAATTTGTTGAATTTAGAGGTGGTTCGACCCTCTTGTGGTCAACGACCTGGGTTGTAAGCTTATAAATACCACCAGGATGATCATCAGATTGTTAGGCAAGTAGAATAGCCATTAGATTGGAGATAAACTCGTTATACTCTATTTTTCATTTTTCACATTGCCAGAATAGTGCCATAACTGCGTTTTTGACTTTCATGGTGAATTCGGCCTGCTGAAGTTCGTGGTGTGCTTGTAAAGGGTAGCCACAACTTACTGGGGGGCCCACCAACAGTCTGGTGATGTTTAGTGTGTTGTTTCTACATTTCATAATTTAAATTGTCTTTTATTTCATGTACATGCATGTTTTATGTTTTAATTAGCTAGTTGTGATTTAATTGTTTTATTGTTCTTTTGCAGGTTAGTGTGATGCATTATGTTAGCATGAATTATTTTTGTAGGCTAGGAATAGACTTGCAAGTCTCTACACTAACTCCATATGCATCTAGATATCAGATTACACTTTTATTTATTGTCTTACAGTCAAGTTTAAAACAGAGTTGTTTTTATAATAAAACAGAGTTTTATTTGGGTTTCATTTGACAGGGATCTTTGATGGATAGATAGAATTAGTTCCAGTTTCTAGTCATAGCTTGCTTACTTCAGTTTATATAGATTTCATTTAATTAGTTGTTGGTTAAATTAGATCGTCAATTTACTTTTTAATATCATGCTTTAATTTTCTGTTTTTAATTATTTCTTTATGTTAGTTTGAATGGCTAAAATGGACATAGTGTAGTTTTATTTCACGCAATTTCCTTTCATAGATTAAAATGCAATTAAATTCCTTAGTTAGATAATGATGATATTGTTGTGATGTTGATGGTTTATACATGAATATTCAGGGTATTTAACATTACTTTTATCATGGCTAAGTTTTCATTGGACTGTTTACTTCACAGCTTTCATTTTGCCATTGAAATTAGTATTGAGCTTATACCATTAGAACTGTCCTTTGTTGTCAAATGTCATCGAGATATCATCCTTCACCACCGAAGGCATTCACACAACCACCAGCATTACATTTGAGTGTTTCATAGGTTAAAGTTAGTTTCTTGCTTTCATAAGTTAGAAAAGATAGTTTCTTGTTTTCATAAGTTTAGTTGATAGTCTTTCTTGCTTTCAATAGACTAGATTTCC
>JASDQU011248339.1:12389-25663 GCA_032191745.1 Picea mariana | reverse complement strand
TAATTTACTATTTTTAGCAGTTTTAACTTCCGAGGCCATTTTGAGGGCCTAAATGAAGGTTTTTTGGGATCGAGCTTCTTAATGGTAATTGAAAGCGATATTGAACCCCCAAAATGAATCTCCTTGACAATACCTTTCTAATGGACTATCATACACCTAAAATGAAGATCGTATGCAAAAGTTACGACCCTAGGAAGTTGATGTACTAACTTACCCAAATGGGGCCCACATGCCATTTGACGCTTCATCCCCTAGGGTTAGGTTTTTGGATGTCTAGGGTTTTTGGAATTCCTTCTTATTGTAAAAATTCCTTTAGAGTCTCATTGTAATTATCTTCTTGCGAATGAGCGCAACCGTCACATCTCTTCTCAGAGATAAGCCGCCACTATTCCAACAAGCTTGTTTTCGCTGGATTTTATAGTTTCAACTTATTTCATTATTGAATAGAAAACTAGTTTTACTGTATCTTTGTTATTTTGTGTTAAAAACATGTTAATAATTTGTATTCATTTCATTCTACTCATAAACTCTGAATCAGTGGTATCAGAGTGGTTTTCTCCTTGTCGTCTTAATGCATGTCCCCAACGAGGTCAAAGTACAAAGAGTTGGGTCTTGAGCTTGTTTCTCTTGAGGAAAAAATCTCTCGCACGCCCAAGTGACCTCTCATGGCAGGATAAAAGAAAGATGACAGGACAGGAGATCATTTAAAACTGTTGATTGAGGAAGCCCTCACGCAACAGAGGAACGAGATGATGGATAGTTTCACGCAAATCCTTTGGCGGCTACCAACATGCGGCGCATCTTCTTCGAGCGGAGGTGACACCCCCTTCAAGGTACAAATAAAATTTGATATTCCTATATTTGAAGGTCATATAGATGCAAATGCTAAGACAAGTGGTTGAATATGCTAGAATGGTATTTTTCTGTCCATAACTTCTCGAATAGAGAAAATATTACTTTTGCGCTCCTCAAAGTCGTTTCCCATGTCAAAGATTGGTGGGAAACTTTCTGTGAGAAAAAGGAAACAGAGGAACCCTCATTATTTACAGTCACAACCACCTGAAATTCCTTCAGGGGTGCTATTAAGGAACATTACTACCCTGTCGGAAGTTATTATGACTTATATACCAAATGGACCACACTGCAGCAAGAAAGAGACCAAGCAGTGCCAGATTTCACAAATATATTCCATACCTTATGCACCAAGCTAGGTATCAAAGATTCATAGCGACATCTGGTGCTCAAGTATCGCGGTGCTCTACATAGATACATCCATACCAAAATGTAATTTCTAGAAATCTCATCCTTGGGCGCGACCTACCAATATGCTGTCAAAATCTAGCATAACCTTAAACAAAAGATGCGGAAATTTGGGCCTGGAAACCCCGCACAACAAAATCCAGGAAAGGGTGGCTCCAACCCACAGAACAAAGGACAGAGCAAAGATGGAAAGTATTAGGACAACCAGTCCAAGCCACAAGCAAAGAAGGACACTCGAAAGACAAAGAAAGATACCCGGAAGTGGTGCGACTTCCATAAGAACCCCTGGCATAACATTGCTGATTGTTGCTCAAAGCAGTCGCTGGTGGCTGAAGTGAAAGCCTCTAAATCAGATGTGGATTTTGACTCTGAGCCAGAACCAGAAAGGGGAATATAGGTCATTGATGCGGAACCCAATGCCACCGTTGCTACCACCAAGCTCCAGCCTAGTGAACCAGACGAGCCAGAAGAAGGAGAGTGCCTCTTCCATTCACATATGTGGGTAAAAGGCACCCTGCTGCACTTCATCATTGATAGTGGTAGCCAGAAGAACCTCATCCCTGTAGAGGTCATCAAGTGGCTGGCTTTGCCCACAACACTGCACCCACAACTCTACACCATTGGATGGCTCTACCAAAGAAGCGATCTCTGCGTTAGCCAATAGTGTCGACTGTCATATGACATCAAGCCTTTAAAAGACGAGGTATTGTGTGATGTTTCTCCTCTCGAAGTTTGTGATGTTCTTTTGGGCCAACCTTGTTTATGGAAACATCATGCTGTATATGAGTCTAGGCCTTATAGTGTTATTATTACTTTGAACAGGAAATTGTACAGGATACCTGAGGTAGTCCCACCTAGTGCTATTTTATTGATCTCTGCTAAGCAATGCAGGAAGGTTATCTCTTAGACAGGGAAGTTTGTCTTCTTCATGATTTGCTCTCAGAATAAGTGAAATATCACAACCACATCTAGGGTCTCTGTGACCGACCTCTCCACACATCAGAAGCAAGTAGATAAGGTTGTGGAAGAATACTTAGATATATTCTCCTCACCTACCGGGGTACCTCTACACTGCCAGGTCAAACACCCCATCGATCTGACCCCCGGTGCATTGCTGCCCAATGGGCCAATCTATCGTCGCTCTCTATTAGAGAATGAGGAGATCAAACGACAAATCCAAGAACTGCTCTACAAGGGGCGCATCCATCTCATATCATCACCTTGTGGGAGCCCAATCATGCTGGTATAGAAGAAAGATGGAACTTGACGACTCTGCATTGATTACCAGGCTCTAAATAAAATCATAGTCAGAAATCGGTACCCGATTCCATGAATCGACGACCTCCTTGATCAAATCACAGGGGCCAAATACTTCAATAAGATTGATCTAAAATATGGCTACCACCAGGTCTCGATAGAACATACAGATGTATGGAAGACCGCCTTCAAGTCAAAGGAAGACCTTTTTGAATGGTTGGTCATCCCCTTTGGTTTGACAAATTCTCCGTCCACTTTCATGAGGATGATGGATGATATATTGTGACCATTCACCAATACTTTTGTAGTGGTGTATTTGGATGACATTCTCATTTACAACAAGACTTGGGCCGAACACTTGCAGCATATTCAACAGGTTCTGCACACCCTGCGGTAGTACAAGCTATATGCCAACTTGGAAAAATGCTCCTTCAACATGGATAGGGTCCATTACCTGGGCTACATGGTTGATCAACATGGTGTACATGTGGATCCGGCCAAGATCCAAGTTATCAGTGACTGGCCAGTCCCAACCACACTCACTCAGCTTCAGATCTTCTTGGGCCTTGCCAATTTCTACCGCAGATTTGTGTTGGAATTCTCCCATATTGCATGGGCCCTCAGCCAAATCACTAGGGGTGGTGGTAAGGAGAAATTTGCGTAGGGCCGGTCCCAACAACAAGCGTTTGATGATTTGAAGCAACGCTTGTGCTCAGCCTCAATACTTTCACTACTAGACCTGCATCATCCCTTTGAGATCGAGATAGATGCTTTAGACTATGCTGTGGATGCCATTCTCACTTAGCACAACCACCCTGTGGCCTATCATATTGAGAGATTATCCAATGCTGTCCGTAAGTACCCTGCTTATGACAAAGAAATGTACTCCATTGTGCAAGCTTGTCACCAGTGGATATATTACATTTTTGGGAAGGAGACAATCATCCACACTGATCATATGCCTTGGGATAAGATCAACATCCTAACATCGCCCTTTAAGAACAACTTGGGATAAGATTGAAGGATTTACAAAGGTGACATAATATGAGAAGGAAGGAGGCATTAGAGCCCATCCCCCTTTAATGATAACTTCCTGAACTTCTAACATAAATCAAAGTTTGGAAAACTTCATTTATGTAAGAGACTTTGTGAAAATGTTTGCAACTTGATCTTCTGTAGAGGAAACGAGCACTTCAATAACTCGATCATGAATGAGATTTCAGATGAAGTGCATGTGTAGCTCGATGTGTTTGTTGTGCTGATGTTGCATTGGATATTTTGCGAGTTTAATGACACTCTGATTGTCAAATCCACAAGGATTATTGACTTCCATTAACCACTGCTTGGTACTCTTCTTCTACCGAAGAAAGAACAATACCCTGTTGTTTCTTATAATCCCAAGTGACAGGTCCTGAACCAAGGATGAAAACATAACCTATAGTAGAATTTCAATCATTAGAGTCACCGACTCAATCTGAATTAGTGAAAGCGACCAATAAAGGAGTCCCCTCCTGAGATGTAATGTATCCCAAAGTGAACTATACCCCACACATACCAAAGTATCCTTTTAGCTTCTTTTCAATGACTTTGATGGGGTGTTTGCATATACCAGGCAACAAGACCAACAACAAACAAAAGATCATGATGGGTATGTGTCAAACAATTGGCTTAGGTTGATGGATAGTTGGTATGGATTGTTGGTTGTCATTGATGTCAACCTTTGGAGAGTGATATTGTAGATTGATGTCAACCCTTAGTGATCGATGCCAACTCTTGGAGAAAGTCCAGTAGCGAATTTCGATAGCATAAAGGTTTGGGTAATTGAATCAAAGTTGTTTCATGTATAATGGTATGAGTTTTAATATATTTGAAGGTAAGACTATTCTAGATCGATAGTACATGTCATTCCATTTCCGGTGGTATGTGGAACGTCACATAACTCCTCACGGTTAGAGAGTTATGGCCACGAGAAGTTGGAGAACCCAGGTTTGGATAATGGACCCAAGTTTGTTTGATGGATAATGGTATGAGTTTTGATATATTTACAGGTAAGACTATTCTAGATGGATATTACTTATCATGCCATTTCTGGTGGTATGTGGAAAGTCACATAACTCCTCACGGTTTGAGAGTTATGGCCTTATGAAGCTGGAGGACCCTCATATGTTGGCTTGAAGCCCCAAAAGGTCAAAGAAGTCAAAGAGCTTGCAAAGAAGAAAATATTATTTAAATGATAAAGTAAAGTGACAAAGTCAAGAAGGATTATTTAAATAATAAAGCGAAGTGACAAAATCAAGTAATATTATTTAAATAATAAAGTGAGGTGACAAAGTCAAGGAGGAATATTTAAATGATAAAGTAATGGAGATATTTCTAATTATGGAAAGTGGTTAACCTTAAAAATGAGGAAAATAGGTTAAACGATCTAGAAATGGGTTAAGTGACCTAGAAATATGTTAAGTGACCTAGAAGATGCTTCTAAGGAAGATTTTTGGAGAGTATAAATAAGAGGCAAGGCTCTCTCATTTTACAATCACACTTGAGAATATTGAATATCTATAGGTGACTGAGGTAACCAAAGGATATCTAAGCCAAATTTTAGAGGGAATGTGAAGAAAATAAGACTGGAATTCAAGGGATGATAAATTCTTTTGATGATGCTTTCTAAGGTATGATATTTACAGGTCATCTCACCATTTTCGCAATAAATTTTTTTCTAGAATGATTCAGACAGTGAAATTGATAGGCCATTGAGGAAACATATCCAAGTATATGTGGTAAAAATTTTAGCTTGTGGGTCATTGTATTTTTGGAGTTACACTCCATGGAAAATAGGGTTTGTGGCTAGTCCCGGAATTAGTCTAAAACCGATGTTTCGGGTAAAAATGTCATAAATTATTCATAACAAATCCAAATTTAGTAAGACCAAATGTGTTGGTTAGAGAACATTCTGTAGTATTATGTGTAACATTTTTAGATCGATTCAACAAATATTCCATGCGGGTCATGCTCTACAAAGTCGCTCTCTAGAATAATCCAAAATTCAGCAAGGTATGCCATTTTTGCTATAACTCATTTTTTGAGAGGTTTCAAGTAGTGAACCCTGGAGGAATTGCATAAAACACACTAAAGAAAATTGTGCACTATTTTCATATCTTTATTCATTACAGGTACATAGTTATGATTATTTCAAGTTAGGGTTGTTAAGTAATCTAAAACTAGTCATGTGAGACTAAAGAAAAGTTTGATGAAAATGCTATTCTCTTATTGTTAAAGTTAAGGAAGGTTTGTAGGTATGTGATCACATACACCAGGTCTATTACAAAGTTACAAATAAGATTTGGATATGAAATTGATGAGTGAATTTGGTTGAGGTACATGTCGGGTACATGGTTGAGACAGGTAGTTGATGAGTTGGCACATACATGAGGTGTATAGTTGATGATGTTGGTACATCTTGATGAATATTTGATACATGATTGGTACATACTTGGTACATGGTTGGAGGCACTTGTTAGTAGTATTGTTGACACATGGTTTATGGATGATGTAGTATACTTGTATTATTAGAAACACATATTGATCTTGGTGATGATTATGAGTTGTTGTGTTATGCTTGGTTGATGCACATATTTGAGAGTTGTCTTGGTGAGTAGATATGATTTGGTTTATAAGATTGATGAGACAAGTTGTTGTGATAGGTTGTTTGGACAAGTTGTTCTGACAGGTTATTTATACAGGTTTGGTGCATGGTTGATGCACTTGTTCATGGTACATGTTGGTGCATGGTTGATGTGCTTGTTTATAGTACATGTTGATTACATTTTGTTTGGTACAAGTTGGTGTATGGTTGATGCACTTGTTTATGGTACAGGTTGAGGTACAAGTTGATGCATGGTTCAAGTTATTGGTACAGGTTATTTGGTGCAGGTTGATTGGTACAGGTTTACAATAGTATATCTCATAGTGATAGTGTGACGGTGGTTCCATCATTCTAATTATACATCAGGGTGGTTGGACGGGACAAGAACAGGTGGTTGTAGCCACCTTCTAGTTGTAGTCAGAGAAAATAGGGGGTTGTAGCCTCCTTCTAGTTGTAGCCAGAGAATAGGGGAGTTGGAGCTTCCCTTAGGTTGTAGCCTGAGAAACTAGGGGGTTGGAGCCTCCTTCCAGTTGCAGCTGGAAAACAAAGGAAGTTGGTGCTTCCAATGAATGTAATTCTTCAAGACATATAAGAAAAATCATTCTGTGGTTTTCTTCCGCTTTGGGATTCCACGTAAAACACTGGTGTACTGTGTATGTGTATGATTGTTTATTTGTTCATTGCTTATTTACTCCACAATTATTGGATGATAATGATACATTGATATAACACTTGAATTATATGGTTAAAAATGATTAAATTGCTCTATTACTGATTCACCCCCCCTCTCAGTAATCCAACAATTGGTATCAGACCCGATTCCTTCATGAAACAATTTAACCATTGGAAGGAGATCATGGATTATTCTGAGAATTTAATACCAATGTTTAATGGTCAGAATGGTTTTAAGTATGAGATGTGGAGCATAAGGACGAAAGTATTTTTATAGGCACAGGGACATTGTATTTGGCTATCAGTTGTTACAGGATATGATAGTTCGAAAAGGGAAAAGACTGCAACCAAGAAGGAATTGAGGAAGAATAACAAAATAACAATGGATTTCATCTGGGAAGGATTACCTAATCCGGTAAGAGAAAAGGTTGGTAAATGTTCATCAGCAAAAGAACTTTTGGATAATTTACATGACATATATTCTTCACCCATCACAGATTCAGAAAATGTCAAAGAAGATGCAAATATAAATCAAGAAAAATTATGTTCACCATGTCAAGTAGATTTAGAAGATGAAGAGTACATAATCACCAGAGGTATGTTGTTTTGTTTTAATTGTGAAAAACATGGACATCTTGAAATAGAATGCCATGAAGGAAATGAGACAGAAAAACAAATTGAAAAGGAAGACAATTATGAAGAATAATTGATTAGTTCTTTAGATGAACTAAGAGAAGAAACAATTCAGTCAAGAAACAATTGATGAAACAAAAGGAAAGTGCTCACATTTTTGAAGAATCCCATCATGTCATCGACAACTTAAGAACTTAGCTAGAAGAAGCTAGAAAGATCAAATAAAATCTTGAATATCAAAATCAGTGTTTGGAAACCAACATAGTAGCACAAAAGGAAGAAGTAGAAATGAGAGAAGATATTGACAAATCATCTTAAGGAAATAACTAACAATCTAAACCAGCTTGAGGCAGAGTTTGGTCAAGAAGATGTTGAGAAGCTTGAAGAATAAGTTGTCACATTGAGAAGTAAAATCATCAAGCTCAACAAGAACGTTGAAGAGACAGAAACATTCACATCAATTATAGAGAATGAAGAGAAACACTCAAGGTTGCTAGAAAATAAGAATGAAGAAAATAGAAAGAGTTATACAGAAGTACTAAAAGAGAGGAATCATGGTCAACTAGAATCTAAGAAAACTATTGAAGATACGTCTTCAATAAAACCATCCATGTTCAAGCCACAAAGAAGGTTCAATCATGATCATGATCAGTTACGACAAAAATTTAGAAGGACTACGCCACAAAGAAGATCATTCACTCCCATGTATGCAAATTTATTTTATGATAATTATTTTTATTGTACTAACTTTGGACACAAGGTTGCAGATTGCAAATATTATAAAATAAATGTTCAAGAAAGAAGTGCCTATGTGGTCGCACGTAACATTGAGTGTTACACATGTCATAACTATGGACAGATAGCCAATGATTGTAGAATAATGATCGATACTTCCATGAAAGAGAATATTGATATCAGATATAAGAAAGTATGGATAAGAAAATAGGTAGAATAGGTGAACAAAGACCAGGTATCAAAGATCGCAAGATTGGCTATAAAACGAGATGAAGAAAATTCTACAGAGAAAATGAAAGATGTCAGATACATAAAGGTTTAGAAAATAACTGAAAGAAAGGAAGGACATGTAAATAAGGAACAAGTTCAAGAGATTGTACTTTTAGGGATTGTAGTGAAAGATGAATCCACATACAAAAATAAAGAATTAAGAGCTCAGAGAGATAATGAATCTACCAATGAAGATGATGATGAATACACATCAGAGCATGAATTATTCTGAGCCATCCGACTTAGAGACTCCCAAGTAATATGAATATTAGACATGGGGAGTCTATGCGATAGCTGTGACAGACCAAAGAACCATCCTTCGAGCAGTTTACAGAGTTTGAGAAGATAGATTCAGAGCAATCAGTTAGCAGAGGTACAATTTGATAGATTAATCAAGACTTCATGATAGTATAGTGATAAATGGGCCAACATTATGGACAATTGTGCAAGTAGAGTATTGGACAATATGGACAGAGATGGATTCATAAGAAAACTTAACAAGTTTGGACAGATATATGATAGTGGACGAGAGCATGGATTCATAGATTGGTTCAGAGGCAAAAGAACATTATCATAATGGATGATTATTACACAGGAAATGGCTCGAACAATGCTAATGGATTCCAAATTGACAGATATTTTTTGGACACATGTAGTGCATACATCAGTTCACATTCAAAATAGAGTAATGCTAAAAAATAACAATGACAAAACTCCCTACGAACTATGGAAATGAAGCACAAACAACAACCTCTACATCAAGGTAACTCATTGTAATATTTTATTAATTGAAATTTATGTTGAGGATATTGTTTTGGAAGTACTAATGACAGGTTAAGCCAGAAATTTGCAAAGGATATTTATAATGAATTTGAAATGTCATTACTTGGAGGACTATACTTCTTTTTAGGTCTTCATATATGTCAAAGAAACCAATGAATTTTTATTTCTCAAACTAAGTATATCAGAGAAATGCTAAAGAGGTTCGAAATTGAAGATTGCAAACCAGTGACCACTCATATGCAAACTAGTTGCAAGTTGAACAAATATGATGATTCAAAGTCTACAGACTAGAGGAAATACATGTCAATGATTGGTAGCTTACTATATGTGACAACATCCAGACTAGGTGTAATGCAGGTAGTTGGACATGTGGCACGATTTCAAGCAGCACCAAATGAATCACATGTATTAGCAGTAAAGAGGATTTTCATATATTTAAAAGGAAAGGATTTTCAGAGTTTGGATTATGGTATCCAAAAGGAAATGATCTATCACTTATTGCCTACACAAATGCAGATTGGGCAGGTTGCATTGATGACCGATGAAGCACCAATGGAGCAACATTATACTTGGGTGAGTGTTTAGTATCTTGGCTAAGCAATAAACAATCATCAATATCCTTATCTATAGCCGAGACAAAGTATATTGTAGCAACATGTTGTACACAAGTTCTATGGATGAAACAAGCTTTGATAGATATACAAGTTGAGTATGATGAGTCCATTCCAATTTATTGTGATAATATAAGTGCCATCAATATCTAAAAAAAAATCCGATGATGCACTCCAAGACAAAGAACATTCGAATCAAGTATCACTTTCTACAGGAACATGTTGCAGAGAAGATCATAGTTGAATATGTGGGAACAAAATAACATGTGGCATACATATTTACAAAACTGCTTCCACACGAATTCCTTGAGTATCTTTGACAGAGACTAGGAGTAATTTTTACTCCAAAATGAATGTTTTTGAATGCTTATCTTATATGTATTATATGTACACGAGGAAGCATCATAAATAAGACAAAGGGGGAGATATTGACTAGATGCAAAAGTAAATTCTTGGAGAGAGAGCATAAAGACATGTTTCCAAGGGGAGTGATTGTCACAAGGGAAGAATGAGTGATATGACTTCATAATGATACCCTTTGTCAAAGGGGGAGATATTATTCATATGAAGGGAAATAGAGTAATCAAAGGCTTAAAACAAATAAAAATCAAAGGCATGTAGATAGGGGGATCAACCCCAAAGGGAGATACCCTTTTCCATTTATGTCAAAGGGGGAGAGATAGAAACATTGATGAAGAGTATAAGCATGAATGTTATCATGACTAAGTGTTGCCATCAATGTTGGTGTTGCCATCAATGCCAAAGGGAGAAATTGTCAGACAATTGGATTAGGTTGATGGATGGTTGGTATGGATTGTTCGTTTTCATTGATGTCTACCATTGGAGAATGATATTGTAGATTGAAGTCAACCCTTAGTGATTGATGTCAACCCTTGCAGAAAGTCTAGTAGTGAATTCCGGTAGCACAAAGGTTTGAGTAATGGACCCAAGGTTTTTTCATGTATAATGGTATGAGTTTTAATATATTTGAAGGTAAGACTATTCTATATGGATAGTACATGCCATTCCATTTCCAGAGGTATGTGAAACGTCACAGAACTCCTCACGATTAGAGAGTTATGGCCATGAGAAGTTGGAGAACCCATGTTTGGGTAATGGACCCAGGTTTGTTTGATGAATAATGGTATGAGTTTTGATATATTTGTAGGTAAGACTATTCTAGATGGATAATATATGTCATGCCATTTCTGGTGGTATGTGCAAAGTCATATAACTCCTCACGGTTTGAGATTTATGGCCTTACGAAGTTGGAGGACCCTTATATGTTGGCTTGAAGCCCCGAAAGGTCAAAGAAGTCAAAGAGCTTGCAAAGAATAAATTATTATTTAAATGATAAAGTAAAGTGACAAAGTCAAGAATGATTATTTAAATAATAAAGTGACAAAATCAAGAATGATTATTTAAATCAAAGAATATTATTTAAATGATAAAGTGAGGTGACAAAGTCAAGAAGGAATATTTAAATGATAAAGTAATGGAGAACTTTCTAATTATGGAAAGTGGTTAACCCTAAAAATGAGAAAAATAGGTTAAGTGACCTATAAATGGGTTAAGTGACCTATAAATAGGTTAAGTGACATAGAAATGGGTCAAGTGACCTAGAAGATGGTTCTAAGGAAGATTTTTGGAGAGTATAAATAAGAGGCAAAGATCTCTCATTTTACAATCACACTTGAGCATATTGAATATATATAGGTTAATAAGGTAACCAAAGGATATCTAAGCCGAATTTCAGAGGGAAGGTGAAGAAAAGAAAGTCAGAATTCAAGGGAGGATAAATTCTTTTGATGATGCTTTCTAAGGTATGTCCATTTCACCATTTTCGCAATAATTTTTTTTTCTAGAATGATTCAGACCGTGAAACTGATAGAACATTGAGGAAACATATCCAAGTATATTTGGTAAACATTTAACTTCTGGGTCATTGTATTTTTCGAGTTACACTCCGTGGAAAATATGGTTTGTGGCTAGTCCTGAAACTAGTCTAAAACAAGTGTTTCGAGTAAAAACATCATAAATTATTCATAGCATATACAAATTGAGTAAGACCAAATGTGTCGGTTAGAGTACAATCTTTAGTATTCTGTGTAACATTTTCAGATCGATTCAACCAATATTCTGTGCGGGGCATGCTCTATAAGGTCTCTCTTTAGAATAAGCCAAAATTCAACAAGGTATGCCATTTTTGCTATAATTCCTTTTCTGAGAGGTTCCAAGTAGTGACACCTGGAGGAATTGCATAAAACATATTGAAGAACATTGTATACTATTTTCAGATCTTTATTCATTACATGTACATAGTTATGATTATTTCAAGTTAGGGTTGTTGACTAATCCAAAACTAGTCATGTGAGACTAAAGAAAAGTTTGATGAAAATGCTAGTTTCTTGTTGTTAAAGTTAAGGAAGGCTTGTAGGTATGTGATCATATACACCAGGTCTATTACAGAGTTACAAATCTGATCTGGATGATGAAATTGATGAGTGATTTTGGTTGAGGTACATGTCAGGTACATGGTTGAGACAAGTAGTTGATGAGTTGGCACATACATGAGGTGTATAGTTGATGATGTTGGTACATCTTGATGAGTAGTTTATACATGATTGGTACATACTTGGTACATGTTTGGAGGCACTTGTTAGTAGTATTTTTGACACATGGTTTATGGATGATGTAGCATACTTGTATTATTAGAAGCACATATTGATCTTGGTGATGATTATGAGTTGTTGTGTTATGCTTGGTTGATGCACATATTTGAGAGTTGTTTTGGTGATTGGTCTTGGTGAGTAGATATGATTTGGTTGATAATATTGATGAGATGGGTTGTTGTGATAGGTTGTTTGGACAAGTTGTTGTGACATGTTATTTGTACAGGTTTGGTGCATGGTTGATGCACTTGTTTCTGGTACAGGTTGGTGCATGGTTGATGCACTTGTTTATGGTACAGGTTGATTACATGTTGTTTACCACAGATTGGTGCATGGTTGATGCACTTGTTTATGGTACATTTTTATTACAGGCTGAGGTACTGGTTGATGCATGGTTCAGGTTATTGGTATAGGTTATTTGGTGCAGGTTGATTGGTACATGTTTACAACAGTATATCTCACAGTGATAGTGTGATAGTGGTTCCATCATTCTACTTATACGTCAGAGTGGTTGGACGGGGCAAGGACAAGGGGTTGTAGCCACCTTCCGATTGTAGCTGGAGAAAATAGGGGTTTGTTGGTTGTAGTCAGAGAATAGGAGAGTTGGAGCTTCCCTCAGGTTGTATCCTGAGAAACTAGGGGGTTGGAGCCTCCTTCTAGTTGCAGCTGGAAAACAAAGGAAGTTGGTGCTCCCAATGAATGTAATTCTTCAATACATATAAGAAAAATCATTCTGTG
>JASDQU011248338.1:3365-16556 GCA_032191745.1 Picea mariana | reverse complement strand
GGCCGGAGAAGCCATAGGGATGAATAAATCACTTTTTAGAGGAAAAAGGGAAAATTAATTAATAAAGTGATTTAATTAAAGAATAATAAAAATAAAGTAAAAGTCACTTGGAGGGAAAAGGTGAACAGAGGGGGATAAAAGAGAGATAGGGGCCTCTATTCTCTCATTATGTTGTTTATCATTTTGATGTTTGGCTTCTTGTTAGAGAGCCCATGCACTTGGGGGTTTTGAGAGTTTTGACTGAACAAATCCTAGAGATTATCTCGGTGGTGAAAGATCCCACCCAACCTGGTCCAAGCTTGGTCATGGAGGTGAAATATTCCTCCCTCACCATTCTACATCAATTCTATTCAGTTCTAGGAGCATTTGTGGAGACATGGCGTATTGTTGGAGGTTTTCTGCAGAACTAGGGCACACCCATCTTGAGAGAGTAGTTCGATCTTCAGGGGATCTCATTCTAGGATTGTTATCCATCTCCCTAGTGCCCTTTTACAACATTGTGTGATTGGATTCATCAGCCCATTCATTCTATCACTTAGGAGGGCGTGATTCTCTTCAGGAGGGCACATTGTGCATAGTGGATCTTATGATTTGGAGTGGGAGATCACTCCCAATATCTTGGAGGTTCATAAGAGGGTTTCTCTAACCCTCGATCTACATCTTGGCACTTGATTTCAATAGATTAGAGGACATATCCTTGAAGGCTGATTTCTTGGTTTGCTACAGCTAGTGAGGGGCACATTGTGCTAGTGAGGGGCACATTGTGCTAGGGAGGACATCACATTTCAGCTAGGCATGGGTTGTATCTTCTATATCTGTGGTGTTCATCTTGAGGAATATTTTGGAATCCTATATCTTAATCTCTCTATTGTATCTGGAAGGAATTATTGGCCATACAGTCCATTCTTTTATATGTATTCCAGATCTGCTCCATTTTGTATGAGGTTAGCTATTATTATGAATAAAAGAAGATCTAAAGTATTTGTGCTATTTACTTGAGTTGCTTATACTATATCTTGTTGTGTACATGTTATTGGCTACATTGTTATCTTTTACTTGCTGCAAACACACAAAGAACCATCATTATAAACCCCAACTCAACTCCATAGACTAAAATCAACAAAGTGTTTGACAAAATACCACAACTAGAAAACACACAAAACTATAAAACTTAAAATGTTCCAAGCAGATTGGGTTGGGAACATTACAATGGTATCAGAGTGAAGATTCCTTCGATCTTGAGGGGTCTTCCTCAAGGAGAATTTTTTTGATTGAAGAATGAGAAATTATCACGTTGTTCAGTGGACTAAGAAATGGACAAACAAGGAAAGCTTTGGGTAGAATTGAATCAAGTCTTATATGAGTGGTTATCAGAAAGGCATAATATTAGAGCACAAATTGAACCTACACCCATTAGCAACAAAGAACTTTTCTATAGTTGCAAAGTGCCTTGGGAGCTAGATCACAGATGCAGGGGTAAAGGGAAGGTGCACATTGTTGAGGTGCACTATGACAGTGAGGATGAGGATATGCATGAGGATGCAACCATAGATTTATATTTGGAGCTGTCTGATGAGGCTAGTGACTCTTGCACATATGAGGAATAGTTGGATGGACATGATGATATCACATGTTATTCATCTTCCACATCATGCAATGTTGAGGATTCAACATTTCAACACAATGGTGACACGTGTGGGGATTCATATGTGTTAGCACTTAGACATGATGATATTAGAAGGATGGATGACCTACCCTTGGATGTAGACATGGCTTCTAGGAAGTCATGCATGGAGGATGATGAGATTTCTATGATGACACTGACACATTTTTCATCTTCTCAGACACCTATGATAACCACGATACATGAGGACATCAATGACATTTATGATATGGTGGACGAGCCTTGTGTGAGAATTATACACCAGAGACATATGGATCTATAGACCGAGGAGGAGAGACATGACTTGGAGACAGTTTACCTTACACATACCTATCAGTATGGGGAGAGTGAGTCACCTCTTTTGGAGATTCCATTGTTATATCAGGTTGTGGAGATCAAAATTTTGATGGGATACTCACTTCCAGGATCGGTCTACAGTGATGAGGATGCACTCCTTATTGGTCGGGATGACCATATCTCATGTCTAGACACATATTTATGGGATCCAGGTGCATATGACATTAGCAGAGTGAGCGCACAAGAGGATACAAATGCCCATATAGGATATCATGCAATTCATATAGTGGTAGTAGTGGGTGATGGTGTGCAGTGGCATACAGGAGGACTCAGTAGCATAATGGACAATGGGCAGTTCAATGCCTTATATTTTTAGGAGTGTGTTGTTGGGGATTCCATTGTTGACATTAGTAATGAGAGGCATGAGGTATCCCCTCAGAAGGATTGTGATCATGAGTCATGACACTTGGTCGAACAATCGAGAGTAAGTGAGGACATAATCATGGCAGCCACTAGACACATTGATGACACACATGCATTGGTGGTAGGATATTGTTGGAGGGCATTGATGGCACATGATAGTTCAAATAGGGGACTTGCCATGAATGAATTTCATACTCTCAGGGAGAGAGTGACTATAACGAGGGCCAACTACCAATAGTTATTGATGGACAAAGATTACCTATTGGATGTTGGTGAAATGTATCATAGGGCCCTGAGGGAGAAGGAGTGGGAGGTGGACCAACTCACTCATGAGTTGGTGAGCACACAAGGATTTTTGGAAGGCACACAAAAAACCCTTGAAGAATTAGAGTCTATATTAGAGGAGATCTTTGAGGAGACTGGTCAGAGATCCACTATTTCTATCTCGACAGAGAGTCAGATATATCCGTCAGTTACATGGCTAGAGGATGTTGGTGGTTAGGTAGTGGAGCACCAGTTGATGGAGGAGCATGAGGAGTACCTAGGATCACAGATGAGGGTGGAGAGATATGATCCAAAGATGCATGAGGTTGTCCATGGATCAAAGGGACCACTCTTCATGAGGGGTTTTGAGATAGTTTGGCACACACATATACATGAGGACACTTCCATTTGTGTTCCTAGATTGGTTGACCTTCACGTAGAGGTTAACCCAATAGTACACCCAAGATCCACGAGGTTGCAGCTATATACTAGAGATTACATGAGTATGCAGGGGCATACAATGATGAGTGGTGGTTCCCAAAGGCATGCAGAGGTGGACGTACTGGATTAAAGGGAGGAGATGTACTTAGTAGAGCATGGATATTCCTCTCCCTTGTAGCAGTATATAGATATGGGAGATCAAATTCACAGTAGCAAAAATTGCATGAGTGATGATGGATGGAGAGTGATTGACCAACAATTTGTGGAGACCCTTACTGCTGTTCCCGATGGTTGGAGCTCAGTACTGAGTACACGTGATTATTTATCATGGGTGTCGGAGAATGAGCTTTTGGTAAAGTCATGGGGATCGACCAAAGCATATGATACTTTCCAGTCCTACACATGGTTGCAGATATTTCTAGTATCCTTTCCCGATACTTTCATCATTGATAGCAACACAGGGGGAGATAGACATTCACAGGGCACATGGAGAGTTGGTTGGAAGAGACCACATGACATGAGTGAATTTATTGCATACCGCAGTATATGGGTGGATCATCAGAGATAGATATTTGAGGCCTTGGGTATGAGGGAGAGTATCATAGGCCATGGGATAGAGGACATATTAGAGGGTGATACAGATTCACATTCTCATTTGGATGAGGATGAAGGGCTTTCGACAGTTATCAGTATGACACATCAAAAGTTAGTGGGGATTGGAAGTGATGAAATTCCAAATTTTCCATGGGATTCGGGGGTCCTTTTGGACAGTAGTTGTTATCGGACAAATTGGTAAGTGTGGACACAAACTAATCTCCCTAACTTCCACAGGAATCTAGAACAAAACAAGACAAAATACAAACTTCACCTTAGACTTCATTGTCATATAAACTAGTTCAGAGAGGGACAAATGACACACCTTTTAAATGACGCTTGATCCTTGCTAGTGTCATCCTTTTCATTCCATATTTGGATTTGCGGGATGGTGAACCTATTTAAGAATCACAAACCAACAAAGAGAGAGAGAACAAATATGCATGCATTCCAATGAATTCTATGTATTAGATCAAGGAGATATACAATAAAAGCCAAGACACCTTTATAGGGAAGAAATGTATTGATGTATTATATTAAAATGGAAAGTGGAGAACACAACCCATACCTTGATGTTGCAAGATCCATTTCAATGGCTCTTTTCTCCAACACACACACCTTTGCTCCAATTCCTCTGATGAAGAAGATCCATAATCTAACTTAGAGAGCTAAAGCAAAGCTATCTCAAGTATAATCTATAGTAGAACTCTTCATGCATATGAAAACCTTATCCTTTTCCATGAGAGATCCCTCTTTATATAGGGTGAAAGAGGGATGGATGAGGAGATTGGTATGATCCCGCTAAATCAGAGAAGCAAGTAAGATCCAAACCGATCGGAGGCCACCTCATCTTCTAGAATATTTCCTTATAGAACATTCGTGAATTTTGACTTTTCCTTTCCTTAACCATCGTCGCACCCTATGCACAGGTAGTCTGCGACAATGTCGTAGTCCATATTTGGTGCAGAGTGCGATGATAAAGCATCATCACACCCCAAGCATAGAGTAGGGTTCAACAATTTTCCTTGTCATAGTTTTTGAGGGAGGAAAAGAAAACCACTTTTCTCTTGGAGAAATTCTCTTTTAATATTTTCGGGGAACATGGAAGTGAGTTAAGCACATGTCGTCAGTTGATCACTGGGGTGACCAAAATAATGTGTAACTGAATGCCCCCCAAATTATGAAGCTGGAACCCGTGACAACTGAAATACTTTGTAGATTGTGTGTGTTGAAAACAAGGAGCACATTGATCAAGAAACTACAAAAAATCAAGCATCTGCATAATAATATACCATCTTTTGAGGTAGGCATTCCCATACTTAGACTACAAGTGACTCTATCAGAAGTGTCAAGTGAATCATGGCCACTAAACATACATTGTGGATCCATGCCATCATGATTCGACGTAGCCATGAGAAATACACCGTGGATCTATGATCTAAAAGAATTCAAATTTGGACATAGCCATGAGACATACACAGTGGATCTATGTGTCAGTACAAAATTATGAATACTTCGTCGCAACCTGGACCGATATGATGAGATCATGGGTTTTCAATTCCATCATCTCTAAGTATGAATCTAGCCATGTGATTACAGATTTCGAAGTCGAACATGGTAGAAACCACTTGATTACCGGTCATTAATGAAAATCGTTAACAAGTGCAAGGGAAATCACCATTGATGTCAATGACTCCCAAGGTACTCCTAGTACAATCCAACGAGTGTGAATGAATGAGTTGAAGTGAAACACTCGATGGAGTCTTCCAATCAGGGGCCAATGATGTGAACCCATTGTTGGAAGCGAAGAGACCTTCCATTAAGGCATGCAAGCTCTAAGCTACTTTCTGAATTCTAAGTATTGTTCTCAGATAATGAGTTGAAGTCGATAGGAAAAGACTCGTCATAGGAGGGCCTTAAAGTATCCCTCATCAATGACATGAAATATTTAACATATTTGAAGTATATCAAAGTATGAAGTGATTCAAAACTGAATCAGGGAAGGCCGACATGGTAGAAACTTTTTATCTGTAGGTGGTCGACTCAATAGAAGGATAGTTTAGGTTGGACTTCTCTTTAAAATATGAATGAAACGAAAATTGTCTTGGCAGCATTGACTCTAGGAGGACCTAACATATGAACTTGTGGATGGTCAAATGAGAGACAAATGGATTTCCCAACCCAGATATAGTGATGAAGGGGGGTGTCATGTTCAAGAGATACTTTACTGCCACTAACACAAATACAGAGGCACATNGTAGAAACCACTTGATTACCGGTCATTAATGAAAATCGTTAACAAGTGCAAGGGAAATCACCATTGATGTCAATGACTCCCAAGGTACTCCTAGTACAATCCAACGAGTGTGAATGAATGAGTTGAAGTCAAACACTCGATGGAGTCTTCCAATCAGGGGCCAATGATGTGAACCCACTGTTGGAAGCGAAGAGACCTTCCATTAAGGCATGCAAGCTCTAAGCTACTTTCTGAATTCTAAGTACTGTTCTCAGATAATGAGTTGAAGTCGATAGGAAAAGACTCGTCATAGGAGGGCCTTAAAGTATCCCTGATCAATAACATGAAATATTTAACATATTTGAAGTATATAAAAGTATGAAGTGATTCGAAACTGAATCAGGGAAGGCCGACATGGTAGAAACTTTTTAACTGCAGGTGGTCGACTCAATAGAAGGATAGTTTAGGTTGGACTTCTCTTTAAAATATGAATGAAACGAAAATTGTCTTRGCAGCATTGACTCTAGGAGGACCYAACATAYGAACTTGTGGATGGTCAAATGAGAGACAAATGGATTTCCCAACCCAGATATAGTGATGAAGGGGGGTGTCATGTTCAAGAGATACTTTACTGCCACTAACACAAATACAGAGGCACATTTCTTCCCAATTTTCCCCCACCATTTCTGGAAAGTTCCTCTTTATTTTTACACAATCTTGAGGAGGATAAAATATGATTGAACTATAAGCTCATCCTTTGGATGAGTCCCTCAAAGTATGTTTAACGAACCCTAAGAAGGAGTGGCTCGATCCCATGCCTTTCGATGCTTGTTTAATGAGTCCAAAGAAATAAAACTCAAGGGTTTTTCATGTTTAGAGAGTCTGAAAAACACTTAAAGAGAACTACATAAGGTCCTTTTTCGTAAGTTATTCTGATGACACCGAAAAAGAGATAATCTACTGCTCATCAGACGTTTTATTCAAATAATTTTACGAGCATGAAAAAAACAAGGTCGCTCGGTTATCTTTTCATGTTTAGGGAGCTTGAAAAGAAATTAAAGGATACTCCATAGGATTTGTTTTTCGTATTACCAATGCAAGTTCGAAAAAATGACAAAATATTACTCGATTGCATTCTCATGGTTTCATGAGCGTGAGAAAGATTTAAGACTGCGCTCAAATTTTTTCCTAAAAAACCCTAAAAGCGTCTATACATAAGAAAAACACATAAAAACAATAAAAAATGGTGGACCCCTATCAAATGTCTCATCCTTAGATCTTTCAATCTGTAATAGAAAACACTTTGCAAAGTTGGTTAGACTTTAGGGCATGGGTAAAATATAAAATATAATTTAATTTTACAATAAAATATGGTAAAAAGTAATAAAATAGGTCAAAACAACCCATTTACCATTTCATTTTGCAATTTCACCCAAATAGTGGCCAAAACCCTCTTTTTCTCCTAAAATTCAAATGTTGATTCCAGAGCGCCTGGTGGATCATTTCGTAAACCGATTCCATCAAAAAGGTAATCTTCTGCCTCTTTATCTTTTCATGGTTTAAAATTTCATTTTTATTGGTTTATTATTGAGTTTGGGTCAATTTTTTGGGGCTACCTGCGCTTTCAAATTGTCGCAGGCCCACAGTGTCATGAACTGCGACGATCTGAAATCGTCGCAGGGGGCTCAAAGCTAGGGTGCAACGACCGCAACTCAATTTTTGAAAATATAAAATGAGTTAGGAAAACTTCCAAGAATTGAATTTTTATTATTCTAATCCTCCTTTGGTGTTACTTGGCAGGTTTTCCTCCGTCAAAATGCTTGAGTGGAGAGAACAAAAGCATGAGGAAGAAGACTATTTTGTCGGGAATGACCCGAGCATAGTTATGGCACTTCGACAATGTCGATTACTCAAGTTCTTCAAAATTCAGGGCATGAGAGCCCAATTGAGATTACTAAAGTATTTGTTCCACATGTGGGATGTAAACGAACAAGCCTTTCACGTCAGTGTGCATACACTCACATTGGATATAGATGACATTTAGTTTCTGACGGGGTTATCTCATTGAGGCTCTCGGGTATCACTCTCGGGAAGCAGGGGTGGGGGAGAACCCATGGATTACTATGTTGCACACCATTGCGTGCTAGGTACAGAAAAACATAGTGGAAAGGTGGACATTAGAGATGTTCAGGATTTACCATTGCAGACCATCCTCTATACCATTACCCAAATGGCAGGGAGTGCGACTCCCCACGTTTCTTTGCAAAGCCACTTTTAGTGCACCATAGAGGGCATGGAGCCCAGGGTCTTCAACTAGTGCGAGGGTGTCTTAAAGAACATGAAAAAGAAACTGACAAAGTGTCAAAATGGTCAGTTGAAACAATTTGGTTACGGGTCCATTTTGTTGTCCTTCTTATTGAAGAGGGTCCCTGTCTTACGTCTATAGATGGAGTGGGGCATACCCGCTCTAAAATATCCATGGATGAAAATATGGGCGGAATTTATGGCTCGTCACGGTGGTGTGCCTACCATCAAGTATGACGAAGTTTTCTTCCAATGGATGAGAAATCATCTAATCATGGTGGAGGATTATGCGTACACCAATACAGACTTCCATGGAGATCCTGACTTAGCTCTTCCTGAGGGATCTCAGTGGGGAGACATAGGTAAGAAGGAAATTTTCATTATATGATCTTTTTGATATTTTAATTATATAAAATGTTTTTTKTCATTTATCCAAGACTAATCAAGTKCTCTCAATAATGCAGATGTGGCACCTTATCATCCTCCATGATCATCTCACATTCAGAGGCGAGGAGAGAGATGTTGTAGCAGGAGTGGTCATTGTGGATCTCGAGGTGATTGAGCATAACCTATAGGGATTAACCATGAATATCCCTGATGCCACAGTGGACAAACTTCCTAGGCACTATCAACACCATACATTTGGCGTATCTGCATCTATTGGTTGATTTCTTCGTAGAGTGGCACATGCAGTTGTTTGTTACAATGAACAATATCCTTGATGATTTTGTGCATGAATCCATGATATTCACTCTTGATATTTTGGTCCTTGGACAAACACTTTTTGTGACTTTTATCGTTATTAATATAAAGTTCCTACCGTCTTACTTGTCTTTTCAAAAAGTGTGTTTGGATTTATAAATATCTCAAATGTTTGTCTAAAACATAATTATCCAATGCATTTGTTAATGTGTTTAGACATCTAGGAATATGTTGATACTCGATATAATCAAATTGTCTTTCCAAGAGGCGAATTCTTAAGTATACCCGTAACAATGTAGGACTTCAGATGGTATAAATGTTACTTAATTGCAGCACTACTAACTGTGAATCAGGTCGTACAATAATATGACGAATTCCAAATGAAATGGAGTTAGTTAATAATTCAATAACTGCGCTGTATTACGTGATATTATTAGTTGCACAACCAAGGAAAACACTGTGTAGAGTGATCAACTCATCCATAGGTGCATATATTTCCCATGCAACAGACGCTAGGTTTTGAGTACTGCAACTAGCACCATCAACAAAGCCGATATAGGGTAGTGAAGACACCGACATCTGAAAACCAAGCACAATGCAAGGTAAGCAGTTGAAAAGAGGAACCAAAAAATGAAAAAAGCACACTAGAGTATGATACACTAAAAATACACAACACTCTTGATAAAATAATTTAAGCATAGTACTTCTTCAAGTAAAGCCCATTTTTGGGTTCACTCAAAGGAATTCCATCGTAATCTACTAGATCATAAGCCCATTTATCTAGAACTCGCTTCACAATATAAGGGCCACACCACATAGGATCGAATTTATTGGCCCCTAATAAGTCACGATCATGTTCGTAAAGAAGAACCAAATCACCCTAAAAAAAAACACGTGGTTTGACATGCTTCCCATATTGAGCTTTGACACGCTTCTTCTAAGTTTCAATGACTCAGGCAATATCATGACAAGTCTTGTCTAATTGCATCAAATACAAGCTGATACGTTCCTCTTTAGCTGAGGTGTTAGGGAGGAGTTCGACAACTAGTTTCAAAGATGGGATTTCACATTCAAACAGAAGAATAGCCTCAATACCATATACCAACTGGAAAGGTGTGAACCATGTGGCAGATTTAATAGATTTCCAATAGGCCCATATTGTCGAGAAGAACATCGTGTTCTAGCTTGACTTGTGAATTCCTATCATCCGTCGAAGCATAGTAGTAAGAACTTTGTTAATTTCTTCAACATGGCCATTGGCCTGTGGATAGTAAGGTGTTGAGTTTTCATGTTGAAGACATAACTTCTCGGTAAGTTCAGACATCATGAAATTGTGAAAGTGACTACTATGGTTAGTGACGATGGCTTGAGGAACACCAAATCAAGTAATGATATGATTGAATATGAATAACGCTGCAATTTTCCCAATGTTATCAAATGTAGGCATCGCCTCGGCCCATTTAGTGAAATAATCCACTGCTACGATGATGTATCCATGCACCCCGACCGAGTGAGAGTTACATATCATGAATTCAATGCCCCATTTAGCAAATGGACCAAGGGAAAGTACAGGGTAAAGAGGAGAAGGATGAGATCGGATCTTATTGTTATACATTTGACAAACATGGCATTTCTGGATGGAAGTAATGCATTCCTTAAACAATGAAGGCCATAAATAACCAACTCATAAGATGTTTTGGGCAGTGGCATACCCATACATATGATCGCCACATGCTCCAGAATGACAGTCATTCAAAGATTTCCCAGCTTTATCATAGGTTAAACATCGTCGAAATATGGAATCAATACCATGACAGTAAAGGGTATCACCAAGGATGATGTATTGATGGGCTTGATACCGAATATGACGACGATCCACACTAGAAAGGTCGGCCCAGAAAGTTTGGGTTTGGAGATAAATGATAATGTCTCCATACCATATGTCATCATAACTAATTAGAAAGAGAGATTCATCAAGAAAGGAATCCTCTACCATAGTTTCTGTCTCAGTAAAGGGAAGGTCACATATGAATTTGACAAAAACCAAAGATTTCTTTGATTTGGCATGCTCAAATTCCAAATCAAACTCCTGGAGAATCACTATTCATTTGGAGTATTTTCCCCCGAACAATTGTCGAGTAAGGATGTGTTAAATATAGTTGCAATTAGAAATGACTGTGGTTTTGCGTAATAAGATATAATGATGAAAACATTGAAAAACTTGAACAACTGCCAAGGCCATTTTCTCCACATGCAAATATTTGGTTTCAGTGGTTGTGAGACTTTGAATCAAATAGTAGATGACATGTTCATCATGCGAATCATCCTCTTGGACTAGAACCATAGCAATGGTAGAGTTTGAAGTAGCTAAGTAAGAAATAATCTTGACTATAATCGGGTGGAAATAAGAGTCGTGTACAGGTTAAGGCAAGTTTCAAAGCTTCAAAAGATTTGTTAGCAGTGTCGTCCCATACAAAATCATGACCCTTTTTAAGAAGTCGAGTAAAACCTTTCGTTAATTCAACATAGTTGGGGATGAATCGACATAAAAACGATTTCTTCCCTTGCAAACTTTGGATTTATCACAATGTAGAAGGAGGAGGAAGATTGAGAATAGCTTCGACCTTCAAAGGGTCCACCTGGATCCCATGTGTAGAAACGATAAAACTAAAAAGTCGTTTGGACTCCACACAAAAAATGCATTTATGTGGATTCAATCGTATGTGATAATAGCGACAATGTAGGAAAATGGCCTGTAAATGTGTCGAGTAATCCTGACGATGCATGGAATGCCTCGATAAATCATCTAGGTAAGGTTTTACAATGTGATTAATATCATGAAAAGTGTAAGACATAGCACATTGAAATGTCGCACCAACATTCTTGAGACCAAAAGGTAGTTTCTGGTATGAAAAGGTTCCCCAATGGCATATAAAAGCATTCTTATGTTGATTCGTAGGTAAAATATTGATTTGATTATAGCCGGAGAAACCATCCATCAAGCAGAAGATTTCACTCCCGACACAGTCATCAATGATATGATCAACGAAAGGGGTTGGATAACTGTCTTTGGGACAAGCCTTGTTGATATCCCTATAATCTACACAANCCTTGTTTCTTCGTAACCGGAACAAGATTAGACACCCAATCAGTCAAATCCTCAGGATAGACAAAACCGGCTTTACGAATTTTTTCAACTTCGACTTTAATAGCAGCAACTTTGCGTGGATGTACTGGGCAAAGTCTCTGTCGAACGATTTTAGTGTCTGAGTAAGTCTTAATATCATGTAAAAAAATATCTGGATCAATTCCCGACATCTCTTCGTAGCTCCAGGAAAAAATGTCACAAAATTCTTGGAAAAGAGATTTATAAATTCAGATCTCATCATCAGAAGATGAGGCACTGATATGAACATTTTCCACGACTCCAGGTTTAATAAAAATATCTAAAGGAATGGTGGGTGAAATGTTACCTAAGTTCCCTTCATACAAAACATCATGTATTGGTTCAAGAACAAGGGAAATAGTAACAACAGTAGACGGATTTGAAATCCATTGATAACTCTCTATAGTCTCGGGTTCCAGGAAGAGAATAGAACGATGATGGCCATCATCCCATGGGGTATCTTCCAGAGATATGATTTTCATAATCATTTCATCGATGTGAAAAAATACGTGAAACAGATCCGGAGACATATCTAATAGAGAATGAGGAGAAGGAGTTTTCAATTGAATATCTTGATAGGCCAATTCTACCAGACTTAAAGGCATTCTGTCTCCGTAACAAAGATAATCGTCAGAGCTAGGTACTATCCAAGGATCATAAGACTCAGGGATTTTACCAAAAGTGGTTGATATCATATTAATCGAGGTGACAAAAGGAGTAGGAATATCGGACGGTGGAATGGGGAATGTACCCATTAATGATGAATCTTCTGAGAAACCCACACTGACATTCTCATAACTGGGAGGTGTTTTCGCAATGAAAGGTACGTTACTAGTACATGAATCGGAATTAAAGAAGGCAAGTTGATCGAAAGTAACAACTTTTCCTTGGTGAGGGAAACATATCACACGAAAAATATTAGAAACAGCTACACACATGCAACCAATTCAAATATGACCAAGTAGAAGGTTGTAATCGAGAGGTGCATCAAAGATCTCAAACTCAACAATAACCGCTTTTCCTTCTAACGTAATAAATAACGAAGGAAGAACACCATAAGGTTTAAATCCTGTACCATTAAGTTCTTTTAGAGTATTGTGT
>JASDQU011248337.1:7684-25539 GCA_032191745.1 Picea mariana | reverse complement strand
AAGCCTTGGGGACAAGGTTGTTTTTAAGGGGGTGGATGTAATGTTCCTGACTTGGCTAGTCTAGGAAACGCTGCTAATGTGTGTGTAGGATCAAAGGTTTACAGCATATAAATGATCATACAAATAATAAACACGACAAAGGACTGCAAAGTTTGTATTATGATATCTCTGTGGATTACAAAATGGCTGAATGCGGTTGAATAAACTGACAATACTTGACTAGATCAATAGACAAAGGATCTTAGCTAGAATACAAATAAGCAACTGCGACTGAATAAAATAACAACACTCGGCTAGATCAAAAGACAAAAAGGATCTTAGCCAGAATACAAATAAGCAACTAAAATATAATACCCGGAATATGGGAGCACTACAGAATCAATGAAGAATGATGGAAGACCTGGATAATCTTCCCGGTGACTAAGGTGTGTCTTTCAACACCGAAATCAGCCAAATGGTGTCTTCCTCCTGGAATACATTGAACTATCTCTCCTGAGATGCACCTCTTCTCCTCAATGACAAGTCATAATCTGCATAATGATGAATTAGGTCGCTGACCCTTCCTTTATAGCTTTTCAAAACCCTAAATCATGTTGAAACCCTAATTCACTCTTGACTTCCAAAACCCTAAATCACAGTTGAAACCCTAATTCACTGTTGACTTCTATTTTTAGCTCATAATGACTTAAAAGTGCTTTTAACCCTTTTTAGCTCAATGTCACTTTTCGAATATAACACCTGTGACTGGAGTGACCTCTAGTAACCCTATTTACCCCTCTTTGGCCCTGGCTATAGTCTAACGGAGCGGTTTAGACCATTAAGCCTCCTCTCTGGAGCTCCTATTTGGAAAGGGACATTACAGTGGACATGTTAGGGTCCTAACCTGCACATAGGTAGAACAATATATTCGGATGTAATAAAGGTCAATATTAATAAGGCCTTTCAATAAAATAGAATAAGGCGGATGTAAGAAGACCTAATAGAAGCAATTTTTTGTGGAGTTTATTCACGAAAAATGTTCTTCATTACAAATTATTTGACAATCATGTATATGGCTATAAATACTCCATGATCATACAAGAAAAATATTTTGAAAGAATACAAGAATAACACTCAAGAACTCAACCTTGTTCCCAATTCAGAGACTCAAGCATAACACTATGAGAAATGGTGTAGAAGCATATAAAGAGCGAAGAAGATGGAGATATCTTTTCTTTGATCATAATCTTGGCTGTGTATTCATGGCTGCAACTTCTTCCTCTGATATTCTTCCCTACCCCTCTGACAATTCTGATTCTTGGGAACCTTTGATGAAGCCTCTCTTCTACTTTTAAGATGAGAATTTCTAACTACTTGAGTAGTTAAGGTTTCTCCCTTCTAGAAATTCCCGGACAAGTTTCTTCTTGAAACATTCCCTTTAATTAATGTCTCATTAAGTCATCATTAATCAACTCACATCATTAATATAAGCATATTCCAAATGGTTTTTTTTTTCTTTTTTATAAAAGTTTTTAAAATAAAATTTTATTTCAAACTTTCAATTAATTGTTTTTTTAAAAGAGGAGGATTATAATTTACGTTTTTAGATAGGATATCCAACCTTTCAGCCATTTAAACCAATGTATATCTGATTTCCATTGTCTTATATTTCCAACGATATAAGGTTTTCCCAAATCCGACTCCCGGATCTCAAGATATGACCTTGTGAAGTCGAGGTGTTGAGAAGATTTATCAGCTAGGCATAAAAATGTTATTGACTATATTTTAATTTTTCAGAAAATTTTTGCAACTTTCATCTCTCAATACCTATCCCGTCATATTCTACAACAAAATATCTTTCCAGCAGTATAAATTTTACTACAAACGGAGGTCGGGAGCTCAAGATATAGCCTTTGCAACATCGTGACTCGGCCACCGTCGATTAAGTTTGATGGGTAAATGTGGGCCCTTGATTTAATTTCGACCTCCTTTGTTGAATTTCGACTTTTCTTCTTTATTCTTATGCCACATGTATGAGAATAAAATATTCTTAGTGGTATATAATGTTAAGTGTAACATACACTTGATAAGAAAAAAAGAAGAGAGGAGATTATCGAGTTTTGAGGATTCGACCCTTGGAAAATTGTTGAATATAATAATAATTTTGCATGCCCAATCAACCACCAATCTGTCCAGTCAGCAATGATGAGTCACCCAATCAAATGTTTCCACATTTTATCACTCGATAGGCCAACAATCTGCCATATGTCATCCAATAAAATCAAAATCTGCCATATGTCATCCAATAAAATCACACCATGTGTCACTTCTTGTATGTTGCCACGTGTCTCCATTAATTAGTTGCCATGTGGCACCATCCATTTAACTTCACTTGAAGATGTTCCTCATAGAACGTAGGACAGGAAAAATATTATTAAAATAATATTAGTTTCCATGTGGCACCATCCATTTAACTTCACTTGGAGATGTTCCTCATAGAACTTCGGATAGGAAAAATATTATTAAAATAATATAGCGAGTTCGTGAATGAGACTAAGTCTAGAAAGTATATAATGGATAATGGATCACGTGAAATATGGAAAGAAATATGAAAAATATGAAAAATGAAAAGAAATACATGGGAAATAAAAGGAATTGAGTGAAATTTGGGAAAAGAAAAAAGGGAAAAGGAAAGAAATGGAGAAATGGAGAAATGGGATAATAAAAATAAATGGGAAAATAAAGGAAAAGGGAAATGAATGTGAACTTGGAAATGAATAAGGAAAAATGGTTAAGTGTGGAAAATGGTAAGGGGAATATGAAAGTAATGAGACAATGGGAAAAATGACTAAGTATAAAATGAGAGAATGAATAGAGGTGAAGGGAAAGAGGAGGAAAGAACATTTCACTTAGAACATTTTTCATATTTCTTCTTGTAATACCTCCATTGGACTTCTGGATAGAAGTATGCATAACTTCATCATGGAGACTTGGATTTTGATTCCACGAAATACATGGAGAAGTTGATACCGAGGGTTATGCAATGAACATATAATAGTTCAAAAATATTCATCTTCTAGTATCATTTTTTTTATTATTCCAAGAGCGGGAACATATAGATGACCAAATTTTGCTCAACAACTGGCTCCAACTACAGGACAGTGACCCCCTGTGGGTTGTTGAGAACACCAAAATCTCAATACCAGTTACCTTCTTTGTTGGGCTATGGAGTCATATTCAAAATAAATTCTTGTAATTATTCTTCTTTCATGGAGTTACCTTCAAGTTTGATTGCCTTATTGTGCAACATTGAACAAAAATATGTACATACATGATCTACCTACCCTAATTTACTTGAAAGAAAGGGGCACCTTAGGTGTAGGCAGATTTCCAATGGAGCCATTCAAACATCCAACTGACTTGTAGAATGAGCTCCTAAATTGGGCAATATGTTGAGGCTGCTACCAAATGATCAAAAACATTCCCAAAGTATATTGTGATGAGGCTGAGCAAGATGTGATTGAAATCTGATTGTATTGCTTGGACAACAATGCTTTGGAACCATGATTCAATTAAATCAACTTTTATTTGCTCAAGAATGGTGTGTTCTTTGATTGGATAAGGAGTTTCCAATCTAAGAATAATTTCATCTTTTTCCTTATCATCAACCACATCTAAGATTTATGATTCAACATCAATTCCTTAAAGGAATTCTTCCTTTGTACAATGATCATGTCTCTATGGTGAGGTTGCAATGGTGAATTGTTGGTGAACTTTTGTGGGGAACTATAAGGCCATATTTTTTTTCTCATCAATAACTTCATGATCTTCAGAAATAAAATGTATCATCCATTATTCCTCTTGCTGCAAATGTCTTTCCTTTTGTAATGTCCCTCGGCCACCCAAGTCGGGGCACGCTACAACCTAACTACTGAAATTCGAGCTCTGATACCAATTTGTAACACCCCCGTCCTTTTGTTGGGCAATTTCACTTGAAATAAATACAAAACAAAATTTCTCACTATGTTCTGATAATCAAATTGTCCATACCCAGGTATAGACCTGTTGGGCTATGGCAGACAAAGCTCTTTGTGGAACATCATATATATAAACTTAAATAGCTAATGTGCACTCTACTAATACACAGGAAATATGGCAGACAAAGCTCTTTGCGGAAATCAAAGCAATCTGCTACAACAACTTACACAGGAAATATTATAAATATCATGGCATGTACAGAATACACAGCATAAAAAAATTAACATTCAGATGGTACTTATCTTTTTACGAAAGCCACCAACTACGTGCAGACCTTCCACGGACCTCCTAGCCTTAGACCACGTTGCTCCAAGCTATCAGCAGTGGGTCACCCCGAGCTGGGACTAAACTCCACCCAGGGTAAAGGGAATCCTAGGCTAGGCTAAGACTACGAAAAATTGCACAGTGCAACAAGAAGGATTCCCTCCTAGGAGCCTACTTACGTCCACCACTCACATACTCTCATTCCCCACATCCAGGTACCACTTCGGGAATATACACCTTCATTGTTCCACAGTCCATCCGCTACTCCACTTCCCTTCCAGGGATTCAACAATAGGTTAGATAAGGAATTCTCAGAGTTCTGTAGCTGTTGTTGGAATCCCTCCAGGAGAAATCACTTTCACAACAATCTCTCTCACCTGGAGAGAGTTGCTCATAGGCCTCACAACTTGCTTATTCTATCCACATGCCTAAAAACATGCCTCTTCTAAACCAAAGGCCTAGCAACCTGCTTCTTCTGTCCATCTACTAAGTCAATGGGTAACCACAGTATCAAAATCTAGTATGGCTTCATGGGTTTGCAGGTTTCATAGGTTGCAGAGGTCAACGATGGAGGAAAATGGTTGGTTGCATGAATGCTCAGTCTAAGTGTGAGAGTGCCTGAGGGGCATGGCAAGAATCCCTAACTAACCCCCACAATGACTGATTTCCCCACATAAATATGCATGTGGAAAGATTGACACTTGGCTCTCTTGGGAGTTTGTTCCTCACCACTTGGAGTTCGTTCCTTTCCAAAGGAACTTAGGATAACATGGTTACTTCCCAAACCTTAGTCTTTAGGAAAAAATATTATAATATTCCTTTGGGTTTAAGCTCTTCAATATTATCCCTTTTTCCTAGCCTCCTAGCCCCTTCCCTTCCCCTTCCCAGTGGATCTTAGTCCCCCATTACTCTTTCTTCGTGGTCGATCTACACGCAACGATGTATATTTATTAATGATCTGCATAATTACGTATACAAAATCAGGCTCCCTAGCCTTCAACATCTAGGCTCTTCAGCCTAATAAACACATAATCCTCCCAGCTTATAAACACTTGACTCACCAACCTATAAACATAATTACAATTCGGCAAGGGCTCGGCCTTGGGGTATTACAATCCCCTCCCCTTATTTATGCATTGTCCTTGGTGCATCATATTTACATATTACAACAAGATTTTCAAAAATATTAAAAAAGATGTGGGTATTCTACCCGCATAGCATCTTCATGCTCCCAAGTTGCATCCTCGAGACCGTACCAGGTCCATTGGACCTTTACAAGCCCTATGGCTCGATTCTAGAGCTGTTTGATTTTCCGGTCCAGAATACGTACCGGATGCACTTGAAAAGCGCTTCCTTGCTCCACTTGAATCACATTCCAATCAATAACATGATTAGCATGAGGTATATATTTCTTGAGCAATGATACATGGAATACATTATGAATAATCATAGATGCAGGTAATGCAAGCATGTAAGCTACTAGTCCAATCCTCTCTAGGATTTCAAACGGCCCACAATATATGGCTGCCAACTTGGAACAGTTTCCCAACTTCAGGAAACTTTTGTTGGCCTTCACTTTCAAGAATACATGATCACCCACTTTAAACTCCATGTGGGTTCTACCCTTGTCAGCATAGCTTTTATGTCTGTCTTGGGCAGCTTTTAAATTCTACTTAATCTTCAACATTTTCTCTTCCATTTCCCTGAGCAACTCTGGCCCAACCACTGCTCTATCTGCTGGGTTGTCCCAGCTTATTGGTGTGTTGCGCTTTCTGCCATGAAGTGCCTCAAATGGGCTCATCTTCAGAGATGCTTGATACCCATTGTTGTAGGAAAATTCTACCAAGTGTATATAATCCTCCTACTTTGATGGTTTGTCCATCACATACATTCTTAGCATATCCTTTATCACTTGGTTCACCCTTTATGTTTCCCCATTAGACTTGGCATGATAAGTTGTGTTGAAGTTCAGATTTGTTCTGAACCCTTTGAATAATCCCCTCCAAAACTTCGAGGTAAACTTTGGGTCTCTATCAGACATAATTGTCTTGGGAATGCCATGCAAGCATGCTACTTCCCTCATATAAATATCAGCAACATTGGTTGCTTTGTGAGAACCTTCATTGGAATGAAATGGGCAGCTTTAGTAAGCTTGTCCACCACCACCATGATAGCATCATGTTGTTTGCTTATTCTGGGAAATTTGGTGATGAAATCCATTGTCACCACTTACCACTTCCACTTAGGAATGGGTAATGGTTGTGGCAACCCATCTGGGTGTCTATGCTCAGCCTTAACCTTTTGACACTCCAGACATTTTGCAATGTACTCAACAATTTCCTTCTTCATGCCTAGCCAATAACATTGGCTCTTGATTGTTGCAATTGTTTTATGATATCCTGGGTGTCCAACATAAGGTACGTTATGAATCTCTTTCAAGTTTTTACTCCTCAATTCATGAGAATTGGATACATAAATTATGCTCCTGTATAGGAGAATTTCATCATTCCCCAATTTATAATCTTCAACCTTCTGCTGCATTTTACCTTGTTGCAATTTTGTTACTAACTCCATGTATTGCAAATATGATTTCACAGCCTCATAAATTATGCCTTTAAGAATAGTTCGATACATGCTAATGGTTGTAGCATGCAATTCATGCACTCTCCTGCTAAGTGCATCGGCCACTTTGTTCTCTTTTCCTTTGATGTGCTTGATATCAAAGTCATACTCATAGAGAAATTCTAACCATCTGCTCTGCCTGACATTTAAAGTTGGTCGATCAAACAAATATTTATGAACATTATGGTATGTCCTCAGCTCAAATATTTTTCCCATGAGGTAGTGCCTCCATTTCTTCAAGGCGTGTACTATTGCTGCCAACTCCAAATCATGAGTGGTGTAGACATTTTCATGCTCTTTGAATTTTCTAGATTCAAAACATACTACAAATATGTTATGACTAAGGAATCCACCAAGTCCCTCTTTGTATGCATCTCTGCAAACCACAAAATCTTCATTCAAATCTGCAATCCTCATAATTGGCGCACTGGTTAACAACTGCTTCAACTACTGGAATCTCTTTTCACATTCAGTTGTCCACTGAAACTTCACCCTCTTCCTTTGTAAGGAAGTGATTGGGTCAGCAATCTTTGAAAACTCTGTAATGAACCTTTTGTAGTAGCCAGCTAGACCCATGAAGGATCTGACTTCTATCACATTCTTAGGTGTTACTCCACCCTTCAGTGGCTTCAATCTTTTTAGGGTCCACTGTTATCCCTTATTCAGATATGATATGCCCCAAATAGTGAATTCGGTTTTGATAAAATGAACACTTGCTCAATTTGGCATATAGTTGGTGCTCTCTTAACACTTGTAGAACCATCCTCAAATGATGTTCATGTTCTTCTTTCGACTTGGAATATAGAAGAATTTCATCCAAAAAGACAATGACAAACTTTTCTAAGTATTCTCGGAAAACACGATCCATTAAGCACATGAAAATAGTTGATGCATTTGATAACCCAAATGGCACCACGGTGGACTCATAATGACCATACCTTGTTCTGAAGGAAGTCTTGTTGATCTCTTCATCTATGATCCTTACTTGATGATATCCTGACCTGAGATCAATTTTTGAGAATATCCTTGCATCCTTTAACTGATCAAAAATCATCAATCCTTGGCCAAGGATAATTCTTCTTTACAGTCACTTTTTTTAATTGTCTGAAGTCGATACACAACCTTAATGTCCCATCTTTCTTCTTCACAAATAAAGTCAGGGCACCCCAAGGTGACACACTTGGGCGTAAATACCCCTTCTTCAAAATCTCTTCAAGCTACATTTGCAACTCCTTCAGCTCTGGTGTACTCATTTTGTAGGGAGTATTTGGTATTGGAGTTGCTCCATCCATCAAATTTATAGAGAAATCAATATTTGTCTTTGGGGATAGTCCTAGTATCTCTTTAAACACATCCTCAAAATCTTTCGGGACTGTGCGATCCTCCATATTTGGCACCTTATTGTTGTAGGAAAATTCCCCTGCAGACAGGTGAATTCCCTCTTGGATATTAGACCCCTATGACCAAGATAAAAAAGTGCTAACTTTGAACACTGACTTTCCTTTAAACATAGCTAAACTAGTTAATAGAGAAGGGGAAGAAAGTATGAGTACCTTTTTAGGAAGTTTTTCCTCACTCAGTCCAAGTTGAGCTTGATCTCTAAGTCCTTTAACGAGTCCTACAATCCAATAAACAACGAAGAAAAAGCATACTTTCTATTCTACCATGATTAGTTTAAATCTAGATTTATCCAAAAGACAAGCTCGTGCAAATATACACAATCTTAAAGGAAACAGGCCAAGCACATGTATTAATGAGAAAAAAATAATGTGGCTTACAAAGTGTAGACACAGATGTAGCAGCCTCACCAAGATCTCTCCTTGTCCAACCCTTTGCTCGAACTATCCACAATCAAAATGACAATACTTTTCACTGATTATTCTCCCCTTTTACCATGAGAATGCCTCCTTATATAGTATTTGAGAGGCATAACTACCTTAGATATTCTTGGGATAAGTTGAGGATATTACTCCATCAGTTGTGGAACTCCCCTTAGATCTAGCCTTAAACTTGGATTCGAGCCAAACTGAATCGGATATTTCTCAGTTGTCTTTAGAGATAAGGGGGATTTGTCCAAGATTTTCTCAACAGATCGGTGCTCCCTCAAAGTTGGCCATAGAGCGTTGCAGCGCTTCTTGATAAGAGGGAAAGGAGCGCTAGCACTCCTTGCAAGTGGGCAGGGGAGCACTGATCTCCAAAAATACTTTTATGATGGTAATTCCTCGAGGTAAAAGTTTGTACTCCTTGCCAAAAGATGTATTTTAATCTTCTAACGAATCTTTAGAGGATATCCCAAGTGTTCTTATGATGTCGTCCGCGATGAAATATAAGCAAGACAACAGTATGATTTTTGCGACACTTCCAACAAAATTGCGACACTTACAATAATGACAATGAGACATCATTGAAGTGAGTAATTTTGACGTGTAATAGATTTCCCCTCAAAGTGCAAGATCAAAATATGGAAACTAATTACTGAAGTACTTTGTAGACTATCGAAGCAAGGGTATGGAGTCAGAGAACCTGGTAGAAGCTGCAAACAACCATCAAACAAATGTTATGAGATGTTTCAAACCCAAGGTAAGCATACCTATGCTTGAGTGATAAAGGACTTTCAAGGTATGGTCGCCACCAAATACACTGTGGATCCATAATCATATTGACTTAAGGGTATAGCCACCAAATATACAATGTGGATCTATACTTCCATGACATGAGCTGATCGTAGCCACAAGGATTACACAGTGGATCTACGAGATGAAAAAACATAGCCATGGACCAATACAAAGTGGATCTATGTGACAGTATATATATCAATGTGCTCAAATGACCTCCTTTCACAGCCTGGGTAAAGTAGATATCCGAGTGAACACTCAACCCAGGTTCTTCTTACTAATCCCGATGTGGTACAAATCTAACCATGTGAATAGATGTTTTTATATCAAACATGGTAGAAACCACTTGATTACTGTTCATTGAGGTAAACCGTTAACATGTGTGAGGGAAATCACCAATGATGTCAATGACTCCCAAGGTACCCTAGTACAATCCAACGAATGTGAATAAATGAGCTGAAGTCGAACTTTCATGGAATCATCCAATCAAAGGTCAATGATGTAAACCTACTTTTGGAAGCGAGGAGGCCTGCCATTGAGGCATGCAGGTCCCAAGGTACTAACTGGTTTCTAAGTCTAATTCCCAGATGATGTGGTGAAGTCGACGGGAAAAGGCTCGTCGAAGGAGGGCCTTGATGTATTCCCCATCAACGACATGAAACTGACATAGAGATGTAAGATGGTGAATCAAATGAGTATGGACTAACACGGGTAATGAAACTGGACATTTGTGATGGTTGACTCTTGAGGCGGATACTTCCCTTAGACATTGAGGCACAAACAGTAGAAACGCAACATGGACCAAAACATGATGTCGTGGATACTATGACTTTCGTCGGGTGACCCAAAGGAGTAAAGAAACTCAAAGGATTGGTTCAGTGCAGAGCTTCAGCGAGTCAAAATGTATGTGAAGACAATGTGTCGTGTTCAAGGACGACTGCAAGAGTGACCTGTGATGTTTCCCAAAAAGTAGCATGGCTTGCTTCCTTCAATTTTTCCCCATCCAGATAGACGAGTACCTCTTTTTATTTTTACGAGCTCGAGGAGGATAACACATGCTCAATATAACATACCTTCAGTAATTTCCTCTTCTTTTGTTTAACGAACCAGAAGAATTAAGGGTTCAGTCCCATATGGGCCCTTCAATGTGTAATTTTTAACGAGTTCAGAGAAGGAAAACTCAGTGGATTTTCATGTTTAGAGAGTCTGAAAATAACTTAAAGATGACTCCAGGGTTGTCCTTTTTCGTAATATTAGTCTCAGAAGTCCGAAAAAGAGATAAACTGCCACTTAGGAGACGCCCTTTCAAAACCTTTTAAATGAGTGTGAAAGGAATCAAGATCACTCGACAATCTTTTCATGTTTAGAAAGATTGAAAAAGAGCTTAAAGGAGACTCCAGGGGGGTTCATTTTTCGTATATCCTTACGAGTCCGAAAAAGAGATAAAAGTCTACTCGATTACGTTCTCATGTTTTTTTTAGCGTGAGAAGGAACTAAGACCATGCTTGTCAGTGTGACAAGGTTAAATAGAACAATATCTCTTTGAAACCTGCAAGTGATGACAAATTTTCATTCCAAGGTATTAGTGACATCTCCAAAAATTATTTTAAAACCCAAAATAGACTATAGGTTAGCAAAAATGAAGTCTATATCAATGAAATAGGGTTAAAAAATATTTTTACCGTTTCATTTGTGCCAAAATCTTCTAGCAGTGGTAAATTTGACTTTGGAGAGCGATTTTGAAGTTGTTGGCATCGAAGCTACGATCAGTCGTTTTCACTTCCATCCGGATCAGGTTGGTCTTTAACTCTTTCCAATCATTTTGTACGGTTTAAAATTTCATTTTAGGTAGTTTTTGTTTCATCTTGGGCACCCTAGGAAGCCCTAGGCGCCAAACCATATCGGTGCTCCCTCAAAGGGTTGAGGGGAGTGCCAATCGTGTTTTCGGCACCCTGGTATGTACTCTATAGGAGCGCTAGTGCTCTATATATGCATTTAAGGGAGTGTCGACACATAATGAAAAAATAAACTAATATTTAAGCTAAAAATACCCAAAAAAATGCTATGATGAGATGATTAATGTCTCTTAATTGAATGTTCTTGTAGTTTGCATTGATGAAAGCCATGATTGAGTGGAAGGAGCCCGAGCACGAGCTCAACAACATATCCGTGTTGAAAAACCCCCAAACGAGGGTCGCTTTGAGGAATTGTGGCCTCCTCAAGTACTTTAAACTGCAAAAGTTGAAAAAGGAAGTCATTTTACTTGAGTATATGATCGGGTTGTGGGATGAGGCTGAACAGGCGTTCTAGATTGGGCAGCAAATGCTCAAAATCAAGCTAGAGGACGTATAATTTTTGACCAGCCTCTCGAAGAGAGGGGATCCTATCATTTTATCTAGACAGCAAGCAGTTCTAGTGCCTGTCGAGGTGTACGTGGTAAATCATTGTATTCAGGGGTCATGATTGGTTGGAGGTCGAATCGTGATCAAAGAGGTGAGAGATTTGCCTCTTCGATCCATCTTGTTTGCCATAACCAATTTGGCAGGTAGAACCAGTGTGCATTTGGCTTCAAGATCCCAAATGACTTATGCTCTACAATGCGTGGAGCCAAGGTTGTTCAACTGGAGTGCAGCTTTCCTTCACAATGTAAAGGATCAAATTACAAAATACAGGACTAGGAAGCATAAACAATTTGGGTATGGTTCCTTTTTGGTTTTGTTATTTCTAGAGAGAATCCCACAAATGCAGCCGCAGATCACGTTGATGGCGCGACCAGTGACTGAACCAAGAATGGAAAGGTGGACGAGCTTATCTCCAAGGTTGGGAATCGACTCAAAATTTAAATTCACGACCGACTTCTTTGCTTGGTTGAGACGTCAGTTGATCGTCATTGAGGATTTTCCATACGCCGGAGTAGATTTTCGGGGTAGCCTGGACTTGGTACCTCCAGAGGGAATGGACTGGGATGCGTCAGGTATGAAACCAAAGACCTTGTCAAGTGTTTTTTTATTTTAAAATTTATATTATTTTTATGTGTACACGAAGGGGTTTTTAACAGATGCATTGTTTCATCATGCAGACAGAGGTGCAACATGTCCAACAAAGATGTTGACACTAGGGCATCGCGGAGACACATAGATAGTTGTAGAGCATGAGGTAGCGGTGGGGAGTCTCTGGGAGGTCGAGAGGAACCTTCATGGTCTTACAATGGGTGTCCCTCCTCTTAGGAGGCGAGATGTACCCCTACATTTGCATAGACATACAGTGGGGGTTCCCGAGAGTTTTAACCACCTACTTCGACGAGTGGCCCATGCAGTGGTGTGCTTCTCGGAGCACAACGTGGTGCAGGAGGATTAGGATCCTATAGATGTTTTTGTAGTCTTTTTCATGATGATATCATGGGCATGAGGGCCTATATTTTTCCCTTCTATATACCTTTTTGATGTAAAGAAAACTTTTTCTATCACGCAGTATATATATATATATATATATTCGAGTTTCGTGGTGCCAATGATGTTACAAATAATCTTGTGTGATGTGTTTATTTTACATGTAATGTGTTTTATATGGTTCATTTTCTTTATAAAATTTCATCTATGCACGAGATACTGATCCATAATATAATTTGCTAGAGAATCTGAAGTTGTGTTGAGTCCTCTTGGTATGTGTTTGTATTCTATAAATTCAAACATTCTTTCAAGATGACGAACTCGTAGGAGGAGATGAAATAGGATAGGATTGTGAATGGCATATACCTGATTAAGCTGACAAACCACGATTTGAGAGTCTAGGTTAATGATTATACGAGATATACCTAGGGAGGAGGCCTCGGTTAAAAGTCCAATGACAGCATGATATTCTGCCATGTTATTGGTTGTTGATCCTAGGAAAACGCCTTCTAAACTCACTAACTCATCAGAGTGGTAAATGACCCAAGCTACAAAAGCAATGTTCTGGGTGTGTCAACTAGCGCCATCCGCAAACCTGACAAAGATAGAAAAGGAAGATGTCATCTACGCACGCAATCACAAGACAAAGTATAAACGGCTAAGACAAAACTCGTATACATAAGAGAAAAAGACACACCAAAACTATAGTACAATAGTGTACAAATCACACATGCTAGATGTTCTATGCATAGTACTTCTTAAGGTAAATCCCACTCTGGGGTTCACCAAGAGAGATTCTGTCGTAGTCAAATAGCTCGTAGGCACCTCTATGTAATACACGTTTTACGATGTAGGTTCCATGCCACAGAGGTTCTAACTTGTCTATCCCTAACTTATCGTGAGTTTGGTCATAAACGAGGACTAGGTCTCCTTCTATGAAAGTATGAGGGTGGAAAAATTTGTCATATTGACTCTTCATTTGTTTTTGATACGTCTTGTTAACGAGAGCGGCATCGCGATGTGTTTCATCCAACCTAGTCAGATATAGGAAATGTTCCTCTTCAGTAGAAGTGTGAGGCAGGAGTTCTACTTTGAGTTTCAAGAAGGAATCTCGCACTCGATTGGTAATATTGCTTCTATGCCATATACTAACTAGAAAGGAGTGAATCCAGTTGTAGTTTTCACTAAGGTATGATAAGCCCAAAGAGTGGAGAAAAGTTATAGATGCCAAGATGTTTTGTTTTCCCCCACCATATGTTGAATCATGGTTTTAAGGACTTCGTTGATAGCTTCAACTTTTCCATTTGCATGAGGATAGTAGGGGGATGAGTTCTCATGGAGAAAACCCAACATGACATGTAACTCACTCATCATATGGTTTTAAAAGTGTGAACCATGATCAGTGACAATGGCTTGTGGAACACCAAAGTGAGTGATGATGTGGTTGAAGATGAAAAGAGTTGTAGTACGACCATCATTAAGAAAAGTAGGCATAGCCTCAGCCCATTTTGTGAAGTAATCAACGACAACGATGATATGACTGTGCCCCCTGGTTGAGGTAGGATTACACTGCATAAAAACAATGCCCCATTTTGCAAAGGGGCCGATGGCGACAACAAGATGCAGCAGAGTGGGGTGGGTGCGTGTCTTTTTATGAAAAACTTGGCAGGGTGGGCATTTTTTGACAGCCTCAATACAATCTTTGAAGATAGAGAGCCAAAATTAATCAACACATAAGATTTTATGAGTTTTAGCCATCCCAGAAAGGTGACCGCCACATGCTCCAAAGTGACATTCATTATGGACATGTTCAACCTCATCATGAGTTAAACAACATAGCATGTTCAACCGGCGATAAGGTAGCATTTAGAATGGTGACGAATACGACGACGTTCTTCATGGGAGATATCAGGCTGAAAACGTTGGGCTTGAAGATAAATAAGGATATCTCCATACCAAGGATCGGATGTGCTAATGAGGAACAAATATTCATCGAGGAGAGAATCTCTAGGCTCAGTATCTTCATCGGCATGGGGAAGATCGTAGATAAGTTCCACAAAAACCAAGGAATTTTTAGCTTTGGACTTGGCAAACTCAAGATCGAATTCTTGAAGAATAACGATCCATTTGGAATATTTGCCCCCAAGGACTTGCCGTGTCAGAATATGATACATGGATTTTGAGTCTGCAATGATCGTGGTAGTGCGTAACAGGATGTAATGGCAAAATCTCTGGACAACAATGATGGCTGCCAAAGCCAACTTTTCAACATGAAAATATCAGAGCTTGGGACTGGATAGACTCTTGCTCAGATAGTATATCACATGTTCCTCATTGTTAGGGTCCTCTTGAACTAACACCATAAAGATAGTGGAAGTAGAGGCTACCAAGTAAAGGATATAATATTATGCATAATTCAAAGGATGAAAAAAAGGTGTATGAGTCAACGCATGCTTAAGAGCATCGAAAGATCATTGAGCAGTGTCATCCAAGATGAAAGGAGTGTCTTTCTGTAGCAATCACATAAATCCTTTGGTAATCTCGGCATAATTACATATAAAATGATGAAGAAAGTTCGCTTTCCCTTGCAAACTTTGTAGTTGGGTCAGATTATTGGGAAGAGGTAAAGCAAGAATAGCTTTAATCTTTAAGGGATCCACCCTAATCCCATCTTTGGAGACAACAAAACTGAGGAGTCGACCTGATTTGACAGCAAAGATACACTTGTGTGGGTTCAAATGAATACGGTAGAACCGACATCGAAGAAAAATAGCCTGTAGATGACCAATATGGTCTGATTGACTGGATGAATGGGAAGGTAAATCATCGAGGTAAGGTTCTGCAATATGTTTGATATCATGGAAAGCATATGCAATGGCCCGCTGGAAAGTAGCACCAACATTTTTCGACCAAACGATAGTTTTCGATAGGCGAACATTCCCCACAAGCAGATGAAGGTTGTCTTATGTTGATCAGCGGGTAGAATGTCAATCTGGTTGTATCCGAAAAATCCACCCATGAAAAAGAAAATAACACTGTGAGCGCAATTATCAATGATTAGGTCGATGAAGGGTGTGGGGTAATTGTCTTTTGGACAAGCCTTGTTAAGATCCCTATAATCAACGCAGACATGGATGGTCCCTTGTTTCTTAGCGACCGAAACAATGTTAGAAACCCATTCTGTCAAGGGGACATGATAGATAAAGCCAAATTTTAACAGTTTCTCAACTTCTGCCTTTATGGCCCCAGTTTTCTTAGGTTGAACCGGGTGAATTTTTTGTTAGACAGTTTTAACACCTGGGTAAGTTTTTATTTCATGCACAACGATCGAAAGATCGATCCCTAGCATTTCCTTATAGCTCCAAGCAAAGACATCGTGAAATTATCATGTAAGAGACCACCTCCTCGGGCGAAGAATTAGCATCGAGATTAATATTTTCCATGATACCTTCCTTGATCGAAATATCAATAGTGACCATAGAAGAGATGTTGCCTAAATTCCCCTCAGAAATAGTATCTTGGGNGGGGGGGGGGAGATAGAGTGTATATATTCATAAATTTCTTCTAGAGGTGGAAGAAAAGAGGATCGATGATGGTTGTCATCCCAAAGTACTTCGTCAATACTAAGCATTTCCATAATGGATTCGTCTGAAGGAAAAATCTGGGAAATGTAGTCAAAAGCAGAAGATAAGGAGTTCAACCAAGATGGCATCGAATAAGTGTTGGATGCCAATAGATGTTGGTCATTTGTGGAGGGAGAGGCGGATTGAATAGCATTGTATGAAGCCTCGGTCAGACTAAGTGGCATAGCATCACCCAGTGCATCGAATTCTAACAAACTAGGCACAAGCCAAAGATCAGATGATTCTAAAGACTGATAGGCCATAATCGAAATCATATTGATTGTGGCAATATGTTGTGTGGTAGGAGGGAGTGGTTCGGGGAAAGTATCCATAAGGGAAGAGTCTTTCAAAATACCTACACCAACACTTTCATACGTGATCTTATGATCTCCCAAGAAAGGAATATTGTTAGTGGTGGGAGTGCGAGCGTCAGGTGTACAGTAATCTAACTAGTCGATAGTGACAATTTTGCCTTGATAAGGGAATTGTACACATCGAAACATCAATGAAGTGACGACAGTCATGGCATAAAACCAACTTCTTCCTAATAACAAGTTGTAATCAAGGGGAGCATTAACGACCTCAACATCAACAGAAACGGTCATGCCTCCCAACTGAATGGCTAAGGACTGCAAGAGTCCATGAGGATGAAAACCTCACCCATCGAATGCTCGTAACATTGTAGGGGATTGGTTAAGTGTAGTTGATTTTAATCCTTTCCAACAAGCTAATGACATGACACAAGTGGAAGCCCCCTCATCCAAAATAGTGCGATGAATGTGTTGGTTGTGAACAACAACATCAATTTGAAAAGTGAGTTGGTGAGAAAGTCGTGACTTGAAATTGTCCAGGTTAAACACGATATTGTTTGACGACTCACGATCAATGGTGGCCGAGAGTGTTCTATGTTGACTTGGGCAGTGTTGTATAAATTCCAGCGCGGACATAGCACATGTTGTGTGAGCCAAATCTTCAACGATGTTGTAGTTTTGGGTGGCACGTGAACTAGGATTGAAAGTAGATTTATGAATGGTGCTCTTGGGAGGGCGTAAGATAGAGTCGAAAGTAGGTTTCTCTATCTGAAGTGATCCAGATGGAGGACGAACAGATGGAGGACTAACGGAGGTGGGGGATGGATCCGATAAAGTATTGTTAGTGACCTTTTCTTTGTCAGGTTTAGCTAGCGTGTCGTATGTCATAGTGTGAGTAGTTAAATCAATCCCATTGAACATATAAATATGAGCACTCATCGAGGCATCATCATTAGGAGGGTGGCTAGAACTGCCCCCTGTGGGGGGGGGCAAGTGCTTGAGAAACCGTGGATT
>JASDQU011248336.1:59231-69750 GCA_032191745.1 Picea mariana | reverse complement strand
GTGCAATCCAAAAATATGAAGAAATATCAATAACATTACCTCTTGTATTGTGAAACGCATTGGTCATGAAATCTTTCTGAGCCCTCTGGTCTGCATCCTCTTCCTGCATAGCCTGACAATAAGAATATGTCCTCCTCCGTTTCCAAACCATCCCAAAACAGGCCACCAGACCAACACCCATTATCAACGGGACCCAGTTCAACCCTGCTTCAACAAAGTACAGACCCTCTTCACCCGCTCTCTCCTTCAGCTCTTGAGCACCCAGAAACAGATATTGAGCCACATCCATCTCAATAAACCCAAACAAATAAACCTTATAGATTGTACAGAAGCTGTAGAACCCAAAACTCGCYCTCTTCTTGCCTGGTATKTGGTAAATTGGTAATGGTATGGTGTGGTGTGGAAACGATACTCACTCTTATAAAGTCGTTTGAAGGTGAGATTCTCAAGACCCCCACTGACTTCACGAAATTCTCAGACCCGACGCGTTTTTAACACGGCAGAGATTGCAATCTTCTTGATGTAGGAAATGACCAGGAAATGTCATGTCGGCAGCATTGATTCACTATTGCGGAAGGAAATATTGTCGGCATCAGCATTGATTCACTGTTGCGGCAGGAAATCCAATACAATCTGGAAAAGAGTACGAAAAATCTAAATTTCACATCAGATCAATCGGCTGGAAAAGGATATCTCGTGATTAGAAAATTGACTCGATTTTGGGGATCTGGGTCATTCGTTTATTGTAAATTAATAAGTATAAAAGAATTTAATTTTAAGTTAAAAAAAAATTTGTTTGTTAATTGGTCTGGACCTTCTTGGCATGGAAATTAACTTTTGGCATCTAAGTCGTCAAAATCACTCAGTGATCGTACCCGGCTTGAGCCACACCAACCCTTAACATAGTTGGATATTTTGTCCCCGCAGGTTTCAAATCGGTGACTTTTCAACACGAAGTGGCTTAACAACACACTTCGTCACCGACTATCCTACACCTGGTGAACAATTTCACTGTAAATTAATTAACGAGTATAAAAAAATTTAATTTTACAATAAAATTGTTTAATTAAATTTGGTGCGATGATAAATTTTAAAAATTGATAAAAAAAAAATATGTATAAATAAGAATTTTAATTATGAAATTTTTTATTTGAATTTATGTTAATTTTGGTTTATTTTAAAATAATTTAAATAATTTTATTTTTATTTTTTTAAATTAAATTATTAAATAAAAAATTAATTAATTAAAAATAAAATTTATTTTATTAAAAACAAAATTTTATATAAAAAAAATCAGTTTATCCACTTCTTTTGTTATTTTTATTAAAATTATTTAAAAATAAATAAACTATAATTTTTTTATTTAATAAAATAAAATTTTGATATTTTATATAATTTTTTATATTTTATATGTATGACTTTATATTATTTTAAGGTTTTGGATTGTTTAAGATAACATCAAAATTCACGAGTACCCAAAAACTATGTTCTAGAACATTGAATAGCATGTTAATCTTGTAGCATTAAGGTTTTGGGTTGTCAAGTCAAAATTCACGGGTATGGAGAAACTATTGTCTAGAACTTTGAAGACTTTTAATATTGTAGTATTTTTTTCGAATACATTAAATTTTGGATAAAAGAATCAAAATTTTCATTAATATAGAAATTTGACAATTACAAGAATTTTTTAAGAATTTTATGGTGAATTTTTAATTTTTTTGATTAATTTTTATCCTATTATGTTAAGAAGAAGGGAGATAATTAACAAACTAAAAACTAAAAATATATGAGTAGAAAAGACTCAAATAATCATTGAAAAAAAGAGTGAACATGCATAGTATAAATACACATAATTCATTGGAAATTAATTCAAACACTTAAAAAGACCCCATTACTATGGTTATCTTTTTTAAATATACTACAACAATATATACATTAAAATAATAATGATGTATAAACTTGCCAACATGGAAGTAGAAATGGATTGGAAACAATATCTAGAAGTAGAAATGAATTGGATATGAAGGACAATTTTCAATACTTATTTGACTTATCTAGAGAACCAAAACTATGGGTTTGAATGGAGTAGTAAAGCTTTAAAATATAAAAGATATAATCATTATGAATATCACTATATATGTGAATATAGTTGAAAGAGTAAATAGGAAAAATAAATATGAAAAACATTGTAATAAATTTAATAATTAAGTAAGATGTACAAGTGATCCAACTAACAACATGGTCAATTTAATTTTGAATTAAAAGGGAAAGAGACATTGAAACAAAAATCACTTTATATGTGAAGAAAAAAAATTGTTTTAATTTTAAGAATTGTTTTTTTTAATTATTTTAAATTATAATTAATTAATAAAAACAAATTTACTTCTTATAAAAAATGATTTTATTTTTTTTATACAATTTCATTAAAAACTTATCTTTTGAATAAACATTAACAATATTGTTATATTTAAAACCTAATAATATTATTATATTCATATATTAATATTTTTTTTACATTTTGTATAAAATCAATATCTCATTAAAATAAACATCATCATCATGTAAAAGACCAAATTAAACATCATCTATGTAAAGTGTGTAAAAGATCAAAAGGCAAATCAAATCGAATAATTGAATATAATATTGCTTTTCATTTTGCTCTTAACTCTATTATATATAAAGGATGAAAATAAGCATTATTTATATAAAGTATGTAAAAGATGAAAAGGCAAATGAAATCCAATAAATGAATATAATAATACTTTGCATAAAGAGATATAAAGATATCATAAATATATAGAAAATTGTCACCACACAATATAAAATTATATACTTATTCAACATTGTCATAAAAAAGTGATTGACATTTCCTTGAGTGTGGGATATGGATCTAGATAGCCTCGTGACCACATGATTGAATACATAGTTTTCAGCATGATAAATTAACACTTAAAAGTTATAAAATGAGAGATCTTAGAGATCTCACTTATTATAAATGCTTGGTTATTAATCTAAGAGATCTCACTCACTTATTCTCGAATAAATAAAGAATAATTAGTTTAATTACTATTCTCTCTAGGTGGGATAGGGCTGTTTAATCTAAGAGATCTCACTCACTTATTCTCGAATAAATAAAGAATAATTAGTTTAATTACTATTCTCTCAAGGTGGGATAGGGCTGTTTAAATTGTCAATGTTTATTTATTTTTGTGTACTTTAGGTTTTGAGAGATAAGTTTAGAATTTTTTTTTTTTTTATAGTAGTGAAATTGATTGAAAAATTTAAGTGTTAGTTTAATTGATTGAATCATTCAAAATATATTGTTAATATGGAGATCATAATTGTTAAATTATTAGTAGTAATAACTATTATGACTAACATTTTAGAGATGCTACAATGGAACTAAGCATAAATTCTTCTCGAAAAAAAGGATAATGATACATAAAACACAAATTGGTATAGACGAATGTAAGAAAATGATTCACAATCTTGTCACCATGAAAAAGTCATAGGTTGTAGTTAAAAATATATTTGCAAAGTGGGAAATTTGTGAAAGAAAAATTCATTGTATGTTTAAATGTAAAAAGAGTTAATTGTGTGTAATGTGAGAATATTTATTGAATGGAAAAAATTTATAAATGATATTTATTACATTTAATGATAATTTTAGCACTAAATAAGATAGAAAGTTATTATGTTGGTTTATGTGTTCATTCACAATAATATTTTTTTGAAGGTGGTAAAATTGATCATAACTAAGTTGTCAAAGTAACATTGATGACATGTTAAATTGACATTTATTGTTATCTACAAATATAAGTTGATTAATCATCCTTATTTAAGAAAAAACACACTACCTAAAACAACCTTTTTTATATACAAACTTTAATGTTAAAATTGTTTTAAAATAACTAATCTCAAAATTGCATTAAATAAAATGCAAATTCATTTGATTGGTAGAAGGATTGAATTTGATATAATTTTTAAATTGAAATTTGTTGAGGAATTGAATTCACTATAAATTGAAATTTGGGTATGAATAATTTCATGAAAATATATTATGGCCATTTTTAAATGAAGTAATGGTTGCAAACATGTTAAAACTTTTTTATAAAAAAATTTAAATGAGAATTAATAATATTATAATAAGAATAATTAACTTTACAACTTGAGTGGGCTTAATGGTTAAGAATATTTGTTTCCTCCTAAGAAATCACAAGTTCAAATCCAGAGGGGAGTAGGGTATGTATACCTCTGTAGACTTTACCAGTAAAATCGCTCGACGGAGAAGGTCTCATACACCAATTTGGTGTCTAGCTTGGCTGTGACCTTAAAAATAGATTATTATTATTATTATTATTATTATTATATTATGAACTATAAAAAACAACAATTCAAATTTTCATTGTGAATAAAAATAATAAGATAAGAAGAATTTATATATTTTTTAAGAAATTATAATAAAGTAAGCAAATTTGATTTCATGTAAGTGTTTTCTCTTTCTATATATAAAGATACAGAAAGCACCTTACATGAAACTCGGTGTTGGTTAATTCTTAAAACTCCATGGCATGAAAGAGTGTGTCACCTTTGTGACACTAAAAAGGTTGAAGATGAAAAGCACTTTCTCTTGTTTTGTCCAACCTTACCCAGATTAGATCTCAATTTCAAAATATTTGTCACACTACCAACATTCCTAACATTTTAACTTAACAAAACTATGGTGATCTTGGAAAGCTTATCTTAATGTTTTTTGAGCACAGAAACAAAATTCTAAAAAATTGCGAGTAATCCCTTACCCTTTTAAGATTCTCAATGGATATTAATCATCATCATTATATAATATGAAAATTATACAAAAAAGTCCAATAAATATTTTTTCATATTTGTAAATAATTTTTTTAATAAATCCATCATTATAAATTAGTGTTACTCATTTAAAAAGATTTAAACCAAACATTTATTATCATAGAACTAACAAACACCTAATAAAACACCTAATATGGAAGGTAAAAATGTAAATATTATTTTTAATAAATCCCTTAAATTAGTATTACTCATTTAAGGAGATTTGAACCAAACATTTATTATCATAAAACTAACAAACACCTAATATGGAAGATAAAAATGGATAATGGGGCTAAGAAATGGATCAACGCGCTATGGATGGATGTGTAGTAGACTTAGTGGAATGGAGCAGATTAGATTGAGTTAACACCTTGAATATGAAAATAATAAATATTAAACTAGATATAACGTGAAAATAATATTAATTTTTAATCATTTGTTATATGTTTTTTTAAAACTAATCTACTTCTATATTGAAGTCATAAAAAAGTGTTACAATCATGGATGTTTGAGTCCTCCAAAAAGGAAAACGAGATTTCAATCAACATTCAAAAAGCATTAATATATTGTCTAAGATCATCTATACGTATCTATAATAACCCCGGACCACATATAGAGCCCCAGAGTCATAAGATTGAAAAAAAATAAAGTGATAGATAAGTAAAACCCAAAATAAAATTGAAGAACAACATGGTTAACTATAAGGTGGCTTGACTGGGTTTGATTGGTTAAATATTTTGTGTGCTTTGGTATATCCCTTTGCTTTATCTCTCGGTTCTTCTTCCACATTAATTGGATGGGAGTTGGTTTCTTGGGATCCTGAAGTGCCTATCACATCCATTATTTCATCTTCATTGGCTTGATCCCAATCTATCACCTTGAAGCTAATCCCAAAAGCCCCTACTAGGGCACTGAATTTAGCCTCCGTTCACCTAATCATGTCCAAGGATTCAGTCTGATTATCCTCCTTATCCTCCATAGACAAATCAATGAGAGTTTTGGTAAGCGATTAAAACTCCATTGCTCTAAATTCTTTGGTATATCTTGATCTTGTGAACTCGGAGTCTGATACCTAGTCTTGAAATTCATTCTTGATTTGGTGCTTTGGAGTCTACAACTATTTTCATCGAGCCTGGTTCACTAGCTCCTCCATCCTTAGCTATGTTTAATGAGGGATTCCATGGTTATGAATTTGCCTGGCCTCATCCGCAACTCTCTCCTCCTTACCCCATGGCTATCAAATTCTAAAATGTCCTTAGCCATATTGTCATCCATAGTAATCTCAGAGAGTCAAAGGTGAGGGAAAGGTAAACCCCAAGGTGGAAAGTCCTTGCCACTCCTATGTTTATGACCACTAGAAAGGACCCCCAACTGAACCTGGGCCGCCTCAGAGTAGAGAAACTTGTTAACTGATCATGGACTAGGGGAGTGCTTAGGGGTGATGATCTCACTCCTGAAACAAGTAGCACATGATGGGGCGTGAAAGATAGTTCCACTAGTTGGGCATCAACTTGACTACAGGAAGAAAAACCCACTGCAAAGACCCAAGAACCTTGGAGCTCCACTTAGATGCCACACCTATAGTATTGAGATCCAAGAGAAGGCCCAAAAAGGAAAATACCTAGAGGAATATGTAGAAAGTTACCTTGACAGAAAGGTTGAGCTAGACTGGTGAGGGTCTTAATTCTACACCCTAGGGAGAAGCATTCAGTTGACCATTGCTTCGCCACTTATGAGAACCATCTCTACCATGAGCCATAATCTCCCACTCCCCCATCATAACAACATCCTTACAATTTAACCGGAGCCCATAAGTATCAACCATCATTTGAAGTATAGCTCCAGAGTTGGGAAGATCAACATCCAATTCAAACGCTAGCTCTTGTACCCCCCTCTGCTTTCATCCCTCGAGTGTTCATTTCAATTGTTATAGAATGAGAGCTCATACTCCTCCCTCCCTCCCATCTCCTCGTACTTGTGACCCACCTGAAGTAGGTACTCAACACATGTCCCTTGATTGTCTTCATGTTGTGGAGTGGCGACCTGACTCACCACATGTGTGGTCAAGGCCCCACCCATTACCACCCCATCATAGGGAAAATTTGTTATATGTTATTTGTGATGTGTCTTTTATGTACTGGAGTATGAACATTTGTTATATGAATACTTATATAATTCATTAATAGAGCACATGATTAATAGCATAGTCATTTCATCTTTTATTTCATCCATGTTCCCTTCTCTACTTAAAGCCCTTCTTTAGAAGTTCTAGTTTGGGTCTACATTAGCATATGGACATATATTAAAGGCCTTTTACTCAAGTATGACAATTAGATGGTCACAAAGTAATTTTTTAATCATATTAAATAAATGTTAAAAAGTAAACAAGTTAACAAAAACTTTTAAAAATACTAGAAAATTATGAACATGAGATAGGTGTACACCTTTCGGGGTAATTAAAGGCCTTTTACTCAAGTAAACTTTGCATTTTGCTGGTGAAAATAAATTCATTTATTATTTTTCACTTTGGAGGGGGAAATATTGTCCGCATCAGCATTGATTCACTATTGCGGTAGGAAATCCAATATAATCCGGAAAAGAGTACGCAAAATCTAAATTTCACATGTAGATCAATCGCCTGGAAAAGGATATATCGTGATTACAAATTTGACTTTATTTTGGGGATCCAGGTCATTGGTTTATAGTAAACTACTAAGCAGTATATAATTTAATTTTATGGTAAATTAATGAATTTTTTTTTAATGTTTTTTGGATTTAAATTTAATTTTATTATTAAAAATAATGATTGGGTTAATTTAAAATTGTAATTTTAATAAAGATGGTTTATTTAAATTTGAACAATTATAAATTTAAAAAATTTGATAAAAATATAAGTATAAATAAGAATTTAATTTGGAAAATTTTGAATATAGGTTAGTTTTGGTTTATTTTAAATCAAATTAATTTTTTTTTATTTTTTAAAATCAAATTATTAAATAAAAAATAAAAAATTATTTAGTTAAAGATATAATTTTATACTAAAGATTGAAATTATTCATTTTTATTATATTATTTTTTATAAAGATTATTTTAAAAATTAAAATTATTAAATAAAAAAATAAATTAAAATTAAAATTTATTTCGTTAAAGATATAATTTTACATGAAAAGATTTATTTAAAATGTTTTATTGTATGACTTTATATTATTTTAAGGTTTTGGATGGTTTAAGATAACATCAAAATTAATGATTACACAAAAACTATGATCTAGAACATTGAATAGCATGCTAATCTTGTAGCATTAAGGTTTTGGGTTGTCTAGTCAAAATTCACGGGTATGGAGAAACTAACTATGGTATAGAACTTTGAAGACCTTTTAATACTGTAGTATTTTTTTCAATACCCTAAATTCTGGATAAAAGAATCAAAGTTTCCATTAATATGGAAAAATGATATTTCAAATTTTGATTATTCAAATTAATTTAGTATTGGATAAAAAAATTATAGGAATCAATTTAAAATTGAATAAAATTTCTAGGATGGAAGTTTAATTTTCTTATTAATTTTTTTTTAAATATTAGTGGTTTTAGATAATTTTTATGCTACTATATTAAGAAGGGATAAAAATGATTCAAAATGAATTATGGTTTTTTCATGGTTATATTTTGATTATGATTTTATTTATGATTCCACTACACCCTAAGGGGTTTTGTGTCATCGCCCAATTGATATAGAACTTTAAAAACTTTTTTTTTTTTCTTTTTTTTCCCATGAAAAATTAACTCAATTTTATATAGTGTATAAAATCTTTTACATCACAGTAATAGACAACCAGTCTAATACAAAATGAACAGGAATAATCTCATTGAGTGCGGTCCGGCAGCAACGAGAGGACATACAGGTCCACGTCGACAGGAATGACATCAAGGATGTTGACCGTCCCATGGAGAGAGCACGAACCAATCCGGGACGCCAATCACCACCTCCAGCCAACAACGGGCAGATGATCCGATGATGTGGCAAAGTCAATTCCATGAGCAGAGAAGAGAGTTGACGAAGGGATACACCATCCGGTAGTCGACATACACGTCAAACACGTCGACATACACAACAGGTAGATGACCAGAGACGCCTCCACCAACCTCCTAGCAGCAACGGACGGATACACAGTGGGAGTCACCGTGTACAACGCCGCATCACAGAGAAGGAAAGAGGCGGTTGGAATAATCACCCACCAGTCCTCCGAGACAGCAACTATTCTAACGGCCAATACAATAAACACCGAACTCGGTCTGAACCAGAACACAGCTGGTTGGATACCCAATGCTAGTCCAAGCTGAGAACCTGGTCATGATTCAAAAAGGTTAAGAGTAGTGGTAGGACTCTCCTGGCCATTGTCGCAGTGTAGTAAGTAGAGTCTGCCCACTACATGATTGAGAGCTCTTTTGGATAGAGCATCCGCCTCCGAATTAAATGATCTGGGAAGATGTCGGAAGGAGATGTCGGAGAAGGAGCTAGCCAGCAGTTGAGTTTTGAGTTTCCAGCCTTCCACATGGCTCGAATGGAGATCACATTTGCGATTGATCCAGTCAATGATGACTTTGGAGTCACCAATGACCTGGAAATGATCAAGAGACCAATAAGAGGCGAGCAGGAGAGTCACCCAAAGACCAAGCAGTTCGGCCTTAGTATTGGAGCCCCTGCCACAGCAAATAAACCACTTGGTTGTCCGCTCTGGATGCATCTTGAAGATGCCTCCCGCACCACTGCAGAGGCCTGTGGATTTGGCCGCTCCGTCAAAAAAAGCCACTGTGTGGCCAGCAGGCAAGGTGAGATCAACCGAATAGTGGAGAATCGGCTTGATAGAAGACTGCTGCCAGTTGAAGGAAGATAGTATTCTGTAGCAAACTGCCCGATAGGAAGGAGAGATGTCTTCAAATAAAGTCTTATTCCGTTCAATCCACAAGTGCCAGCAAACATAAATTGCCAGAGTAGGGGGCGCTGCCAAGTCAAAAGTCCAGGTGGCAAAACACTCCGGGAAGGAGGCACCAATCCAATGGAAAGGAAGAGAAAGTTGTTGTAAAATGTGTAGCCATACAGTCTGGGCAAAATTGTAGTGTAAAAACAGATGGTGAATATCCTCCGAGCCTACTCTGCACAAAACACAATGCCCTGGACCATATATACCTTTCCTTTGAAGATTCGCCCAGGTGAAGAGTTTGTCGCTGGCCCCAAGCCAAAGAAATAATTTGTATTTAATGGGGATCTGCCAGGACCAGATTCGGGTGAGCCAGGTTGGCTGGACCATCCCCCTGTCTGTAAGAAGGGCTGTATACACATTTTTAGCTGTGACGGATCCAGAGCCATCGCCCCCAACCCAGGTGAGAGTGTCACAACCATCTGTGAGGGAAAGACCCAAACATTGAAGAGCAGTCGTGTAGGAGTCTAACTCCGTTGCCAGGGGTCCTTCTAGGGCCAAGTCGCTGCTATGGAGCCAGCGGTCTGGAAGGGGAGAGGCAGCAGATTCAATTTTTAAATGAGCAAGATATCGAATATCGAGAGACAACAGTTTGGATCTAAGCTGCAAAGATAGTAACGAAGAGTCATCAAGGCCAATGAGCTTATCCCTGCCTAATTTAATTTCAATGCCCGAACCCGGACACCATCGGA
>JASDQU011248336.1:48693-59181 GCA_032191745.1 Picea mariana | reverse complement strand
GAGATTGCAATCTTCTTGATGTAGGAAATGACCAGGAAATGTCATGTCGGCAGCATTGATTCACTATTGCGGAAGGAAATATTGTCGGCATCAGCATTGATTCACTGTTGCGGCAGGAAATCCAATACAATCTGGAAAAGAGTACGAAAAATCTAAATTTCACATCAGATCAATCCGCTGGAAAAGGATATCTCGTGATTAGAAAATTGACTCGATTTTGGGGATCTGGTTCATTCGTTTATTGTAAATTAATAAGTATAAAAGAATTTAATTTTAAGTTAAAAAAAAATTTGTTTGTTAATTGCTCTGGATCTTCTTGGCATCGAAATTAACTTTTGGTTTGAGAAATCGTGATTCAGGAGCATCTAAGTCGTCAAAATCACCCAGTGATCGTACCCGGCTTGAGCCACACCAACCCTTAAGTGGCTTAACAACACACTTCGTCACCGACTATCCTACACCTGGGGGACAATTTCACTGTAAATTAATTAATTAATTAATGAGTATAAAAAAATTTAATTTTACAATAAAATTGTTTAATTAAATTTGGGGCAATGATAAATTTTAAAAATTGATAAAAAAAAAATATGTATAAATAAGAATTTTAATTATGAAATTTTTTATTTGAATTTATGTTATTTTAAAATAATTTAAATAATTTTGTTTTTTAATTTTTTAAAATTAAATTATTAAATAAAAAATAAGTAAATTAAAAATAAAATTTATTTTGTTAAAAACAAAATTTTATATAAAAAAATTCAGTTTATCCACTTCTTCTGTTGTTATTTTTATTAAAATTATCTAAAAATAAATAAACTATAATTTTTTTATTTAATAAAATAAAAAAAAAAATATTTTATATAATTTTTTATATTTTATATGTATGACTTTATGTTATTTTAAGGTTTTGGATTGTTTAAGATAACATCAAAATTCACTAGTACCCAAAAACTATGTTCTAGAACATTGAATAGTATGTTAATCTTGTAGCATTAAGGTTTTGGGTTGTCAAGTCAAAATTCACGGGTATGGAGAAACTATTGCCTTGAACTTTGAAGACTTTTAATATTTTAATATTGTAGTATTTTTTTCGAATACATTAAATTTTGGATAAAAGAATCAAAATTTTCATTAATATAGAAATTTGACAATTACAAGATTTTTTTTAAGAATTTTATGGTGAAATTTTAATTTTCTTGGATAATTTTTATCCTATTAGTTTAAGAAGAAGGGGATAATTAACAAACTAAAAACTAAAAATATATGAGTAGAAAACACTCAAATAATCATTGAAAAAAAAAAGTGAACATGCACTAGTATAAATACACATAATTCATTGGAACTTAATTCAAACACTTAAAAAGACCCCATTACTATGGTTAAGAATTGTTTTTTTTAATTATTTTAAATTATAATTAATTAATAAAAACAAATTTACTTTTTATAAAAAATAATTTTTTTTTTTATACAATTTTATTAAAAACTTATCTTTTGAATAAACATTAACAATATTGTTATATTTAAAATTTAATAATATTATTATATTCATATATTAATATTTTTTTTACATTTTTTAATAAAAACAATATCTCATTAAAATAAACATCATCATCATGTAAAAGACCAAATTAAACATCATCTATATAAAGTGTGTAAAAGATCAAAAGGCAAATCAAATCGAATAATTGAATATAATATTGCTTTTCATTTTGCTCTCAACTCTTTTATATATAAAGGATGAAAATAAGCATTATTTATATAAAGTATGTAAAAGATGAAAAGGCAAATGAAATCCAATAAATGAATATAATAATACTTTGCATAAAGAGATATAAAGATATCATAAATATATAGAAAATTGTCACCACATAATATAAAATTATATAATTATTCAACATTGTCATAAAAAAGTGATTGACATTTCCTTGAGTGTGGGATATGGATCTAGATAGCCTCGTGACCACATGATTGAATACCATAGTTTTTAGCATGATAAATTAACACTTAAAAGTTATAAAATGAGAGATCTTAGAGATCTCACTTATTATAAATGCTTGGTTATTAATCCAAGAGATCTCACTTATTATAAATGCTTGGTTATTAATCCAAGAGATCTCACTCACTTATTCTCGAATAAATAAAGAATAATTAATTTAATTACTATTCTCTCAAGGTGGGAGAGGGCTGTTTAAATTGTCAATGTTTATTTATTTTTGTGTACTTTAGGTTTTGGGAGATAAGTTTGGAAATTTTATTATTTTGTTTTTATTTTTATTTTTTTTAATTAATATATTTTATGGTAATGAAATTGATTGAAAAATTTAAGTGTTAGTTTAATTGATTGAATCATTCAAAATAAAATATATTGTTAATATGAAGATCATAATTGTTGAATTATTAGTAGTAACAACTATTATGACTAACATTTTAGAGATGCTACAACCGAACTAAGCATAAATTCCTCTCGAAGAAAGGATAATGATATATAAAACACAAATTGATATAGAAGAATGTAAGAAAATGATTCACAATCTTGTCACCATGAACAAGTCATAGGTTGTAGTTAAAAATACATTTGCAAAGTGGGAAATTTGTGAAAGAAAAATTCATTGTATGTCTAAATGTAAAAAGAGTTAATTGTGTGTAATGTGAGAATATTTATTTAATGGAAAAAATTTATAAATGATATTTATTACATCGAATGATAATTTTAGCACTAAATAAGATAAAAAGCCATTATGTTGGTTCATGTATCCATTCAAAATATTTTTCACAATAATATTTTTTTGAAGGTGGTAAAATTGATCATAACTAAGTTGTCAAAGTGATATTGATGACATGTTAAATTGGCATTTATCAGAGTCATCACTTGTTGCTATCTATAAATGTAAGTTGATTAATCATCCTTATTTAAGAAAAAACACACTACCTAAAACAACCCTTTTTATATACAAACTTTAATGTTAAAATTGTTTTAAAATAACTAATCTCAAAATTGCATTAAATAAAATGCAAATTCATTTGATTGGTAGAGGGATTGAATTTGATTTAATTTTTAAATTGAAATTTGTTGAGGAATTGAATTCACTTTAAATTGAAACTTGGGTATGAATGACTTCATGAAAATATATTATGGCCATTTTAAAATGAAGTAATGGTTGCAAACATGTTAAAACTCTTTTATAAAAAAATTTAAATAAGAATTAATAATATTATAATAAGAATAATTAACTTTACAACTTGAGTGGGCTTAATGGTTAAGAACATGTGTTTACTCCTAAGAGGTCACAAGTTCAAATCCAGAGGGGAATAGGGTATGTATACCTCTATAGACTTTACCAGTAAAATCGCTCGGCGGAGGAGGTCTCATACACCATAGCTCATACACCATAGGGTATGTATACCTCTGTAGACTTTACCAGTAAAATCGCTCGGCGGAGGAGGTCTCATACACCATAGTTCATACACCATAGGGTATGTATACCTCTGTAGACTTTACCAGTAAAATCGCTCGGCGGAGGAGGTCTCATACACCAATTTGGTGTTTGGCTTGGCAGTGACCTTAAAAATAGATTATTATTATTATTATTATATTATTATTATGAACTATAAAAAAACAACAATTGAAATTTTCATTGTGAATAGAATAATAAGATAAGAAGAATTTATATATTTTTTAATAAATTATAATAAAGTAAGCAAATTTGATTTCATGTAAGTGCTTTCTCTCTATATATAAAGATACAGAAAGCACCTTACATGAAACTCGGCGTTGGTTAATTCCTAAAACTCCATGGCATGAAAGAGTGTGTCACTTTTTGTGACACTAAAAAGGTTGAAGATGAAAAGCACTTTCTCTTGTTTTGTCCAACCTTACCCAGATTAGATCTCAATTTCAAAATATTTGTCACTACCAACATTCCTAACATTTTAACTCAACAAAACTATGAAAATTTGGAAAGCTTATCTTAATGTTTTTTGAGCACAGAAACAAAATTATAAAGAATTACAAGTAATCCCTTACCCTCTTAAGGTTCTCCGTGGACATTAAGCATCATCATTATATAATATGAAAATTATACAAGAAAATCCAATAAATGTTTTTTCATATTTGTAAATAATTTTTTTAATAAATCCATTAGGCCTGAGTGGGCCTAATGGTTAAGAACATGTGTTTTCTCCTAAGAGGTCACAAGTTCAAATGCAGAGGGAGGTAGGGTATGTATACCTCCATAGACTTTACCAATCAAAGTCCCTTGTCCCATAAACAAGGGGGTCTCATACACCAATTTGGTATATAGCTTGGTCAAAATAATAAATATTAAACTTAGTGGAATGGAGCAGATTAGATTGAATTAACACCTTGAATATGAAAATAATAAATATTAAACTAGTTATAACGTGAAAATAATATTAATTTTTAATCATTTGTTATATGTTTTTTTAAACTAGTCTACTTCTATATTGATATCATAAAAAAGTGTTACAATCATGGTTGTTTGATTCTTCCCAAAAGGAAAACGAGATTTCAATCAACATTCAAAAAGCATTAATATATTGTATAAGATAATCTATACGTATCTATAATGACCCAGGACCACATATAGAGCCCCATAAGATTGAAAAAAAATAAAGTGATAGATAAGTAAAATCAGAAATAAAATTGAAGAAGAACATGGTTAACTATAAGGTGGCTTGACTGGGTTTGATTAGCTAAATATTTTGTGTGCTTTGGTATATCTCTTTGTTTCATCTCTCGGTTCTTCTTCCACATTAATTGGGTTGGAGTTGGTTCCTCGGGATCCTGAAGTGCCTATCACATCCATTATTTCATCTCCATTGGCTTGATCCCAATCTATCACCTTGAAGCTAATCCCAAAAGCCCCTAATAGGGCATTGAATTTAGCCTCCGATCACCTAATCATGTCCAAGGATTCAGTCTAATTATCCTCCTTATCCTCCATAGATAAATCAATGAGATTTTTGGCAAGCGAGTAAAACTCCATTGCTCTAAATACTTTGGTATATCTTGATCTTGTGAACTCGGAGTCTGATACCTAGTCTTGAAATTCATTCTTGATTTGGTGCTTTGGAGTCTACAACTATTTTCGTCGAGCCTGGTTCACTAGCTCCTCCATCCTTAGCTATGTTTAATGAGGGATTCCATGGTTATGGATTTACCTGGCCTCATCCGCAACTCTCTCCTCCTTACCCCATGGCTATCAAATTCTAGAATGTCCTTAGCCATATTGTCATCCATAGTAATTTAAGAGAGTCAAAGGTGAGGGAAAGGTAAACCCCAAGGTGGAAAGTCCTTGCCACTCTTGTGTTTATGACCACTAGAAAGGACCCCCAACTGAACCTGGGCCACCTCAGAGTAGAGAAACTTGTTAACTGATCCTAGACTAGGGGAGTGCTTAGGGGTGATGATCTCACTCCTGAAACAAGTAGCACATGATGGGGCGTGAAAGACAATTCCGCTAGTTGGGCATCAACTTGACTACAGGAAGAAAAACCCACTGCAAAGACCCAAGAACCCTGGAGCTCCACTTAGATGCCACACCTATAGTACTGAGATCCAAGAGAAGGCCCAAAAAGGAAAATACCTAGAGGAATATGTAGAAGGTTACCTTGACAGAAAGGTTGAGCTAGACTGGTGAGGGTCTTAATTCTACACCCTAGGGAGAAGCATTCAGTTGACCATTGCTTCGCCACTTATGAGAACCATCTCTACCATGAGCTGTAATCTCCCACTCCCCCATCGTAACAACATCCTTACAATTTAACCGGAGCCCATAGGTATCAACCATCATTTGAAGTATAGCTCCAGAGTTGGGAAGATCAACATCCAATTCAAACGCTAGCTCTTGTACCCCCCTTTGCTTTCATCCCTCGAGTGTTCATTTCAATTGTTATAGAATGAGAGCTCGTACTCCTCCCTCCCTCCCATCTCCTCGTACTTGTGACCCCCTGAAGTAAGAACTCAACACATGTCCCTTGATTGTCTTCATGTTGTGGAGTGGCGACCTGACTCGCCACATGTGTGGTCAAGGCCCCACCCATTACCACCCCATCATAGGGAAAATTTGTTATATGTTATTTGTGATGTGTCTAGTCATTTCATCTCTTATTTCATCCATGTTCCCTTCTCTACTTAAAGCCCTTCTTCAGAAGTTCTAGTTTGGGTCATATGGACATATATTAAAGGCCTTTTACTCAAGTAACTAACTCGTTGTTGGTGAACGTTGAAAGGTTAAACGATTGTAATTATGTGGCTGCCATAAGTAAACGTGGCACAAATGTAAATCCAACACTGTAAAATGATAAAAAGTTAATAGTGGAGTAAATTTGTAACTTAATCATTTGAACGTGCCAATTAGATGGTCACATAGTAATTTCTTAATCATATTAAATAAATGTTAAAAAGTAAACAGGTTAACGGAAGCTTTTAAAAATGCTAGAAAGTTATGAACATGAGATCTCGTTCATTGATTTGGAAGGACCACTAAGAATATGCTAGCATCTTCAATTGATAACCATACGATTGAAATTTATGGTTAAAAGATCATTAAATGTACTCATTATCAATAGGTCCTTTAGATTGAAATTTATGGTTAAAAGATCATTAAATGCACTTATTATCAATAGGTGTACGCCTTTCGGATTAAAAGCCTTTTACTCAAGTAAACTTTGCATTGTGCGGATGAAAATAAATTTATTTATTATTTTTCACTTTCTAGGGAGGAAATATTGTCCGCATCAGCGTTGATTCACTATTACGGTAGGAAATCCAATATAATCCGGAAAAGAGTACGCAAAATCTAAATTTCACATGTAGATCAATCGCCTGGAAAAGGATATATCGTGATTAGAAATTTGACTTTATTTTGGGGATCCAGGTCATTGGTTTATTGTAAACTAATAAGCAGTATATAATTTAATTTTATGGTAAATTAATGAGTAGTTTAATGAATTTTTTTTTAATGTTTTTTGGATTTAAATTTAATTTTATTATTAAAAATAATGATTCGGTTAATTTAAAATTGTAATTTTAATAAAGATAATTTATTTAAATTTGAACAATTATAAATTTAAAAAATTTGATAAAAATATAAGTATAAATAAGAATTTAATTTGGAAAATTTTGAATATAAGTTAGTTTTGGTTTATTTTAAATCAATTTAAATTATTTTTTTTTTTATTTTTTAAAATCAAATTATTAAATAAAAAATAAAAAACTATTTAATTAAAGATATAATTTTATACTAAAAAATTGAAATTATCTATTTATTATATTATTTTTTATAAAAAAAATTTAAAAAATTTAAATTATTAAATAAAAAAATAAATTTAAATTTAAATTTTTTTTGTTAAAGATATAATTTTACATGAAAAAATTGAAGTTATCCACTTACTTATTATGTCATTTTTTTATAAATATTATCTAAAACGTCTTTAGATTGTAATTTTTTTATTTGATAAAATATAAAAAATCAATATTTTATATTATTTTTATATTATTTGGATTATTTAAAATGTTTTATTGTACGACTTTATATTATTTTAAGGTTTTGGATGGTTTAAGATAACATCAAAATTAATGACTACACAAAAACTATGATCTAGAACATTGAATAGCATGCTACAAGTTAAGGTTTTGGGTTGTCTAGTCAAAATTCAAGGGTATGGAGAAACTATGGTCTAGAACTTTGAAGACCTTTTAATATTGTAGTATTTTTTTCAATACCCTAAATTTTGGATAAAAGAATCAAAGTTTCCATTAATATGGAAAAATGACATTTCAAACTTTGATTATTCAAATTAATTTAGTATGGGATAAAAAAATTATAGGAATTAATTTAAAATTGGATTAAATTTCTAGAATGGAAGTTTAATTTTTTTATTAATTTTTTTAAAATATTAGTGGTTTTAGATAATTTGTATGCTACTATATTAAGAAGGGATAAAAATGATTCAAAATGAATTATGGTTTTTTCATGGTTATATTTTGATTATGGTTTTATTTATGATTCCACCACATCCTAAGGGGTTTTGTGTCATCGTCCAATTGATATAGAACTTTAAAAAACTTAAAACTCTACAAATTAATCAAAATCATAAATTATTTTTTATCCAATTCCAACAATGATTGTGAGAATATTGTGTTGTGCATATCTAGAATAATTCACATGGTCTAGTTGGATATTTTACACAAAGTATAGGAGAGACTGGTAATCACTACGTGGAAGTAATGGGAATAGTAGGTGTAGGGGCAAGGGTTGTTTTTAAAGTTGAAGGACAAAAAGAACCAGAGTATGATTGAGGATTAGGGATAGCCTCCAATAATGAAGCAAAGTTGTTAGCACTTTTCCAAGGTCTTAACCTCCTTAAGAAGTAAGGCGTTGATAAGGTAATTGTTATCAACGATTCATTTGTTATCATCATATCTCTACAGTTAGCACAAAGGCTCATTATGTTGTACCAAGGCTTCCAAAAAAATATTTTTTCTAGGTGCTTGAAGCTCAAAACACACCGGTGCGTTCAAACCAACATAGGAGTTCATTTAAAAGTTGGGTATGTAAGGTTAATGTGGGGGCTCCAACCTTCATGCCCCTCTCATAATACTAGCATTAATAATGGGGAATTTGCAAACTTGAATGCCATTGTTACACCTTGGAAATGATGGACAATTAATTCGTAAGAATGCCTTCCTCCATGCCACCACCTCTCTTGTGTGTGAATTTATCAAAGGTACTATAGGCATCTAGGGGATTGAATGTGGCTTTATTAGGGAGAATTCTCTATAGTATTATGTTGTTGGTTATTTAGATGTGGCTCTCCTTATCGTGGTTTATTTTGTTCATGTCATGCTCAATCTTAGCTATTATTTATTAGGGGGGGTTGGGATTCAAGGGAGATCTAGCTAGTGCCCATTTGGGCAGATTCTTCTTAGCTCAATGTCTATCTCATCCCCCCTGCCAGTATGGGACACTATCATTGCACCATAGATGTTGCTTGCTATGTGACTTGCATGAAGTGCAACACAACCTTTAGAGATGTGAAATAGAGTTAGTTGAAGCTCAATGTAAAGTGTCGAACTCCACCATTAGATGGGTTTGCTAGCAAGAGGAACATGAGCTCAAGCATAGGGATGAGAGTAGAGTCTGTGATGATTGTGCTTTGGGGACGACAACTCCACTAGTGGAAGTAAGAGAAGTATAAAAGGAATTCCCATCCTTCACCATCGTTTATTGTAAGAACTACCTGAAAATAAATGCTTAGCTTGGGGAATTGAAGTCTTTGGTTGATAGAGTGGTGTGGTTTCTTTAGATCTCTTAAAGGGTAATTCATCCCCCCCCCCTTCCCCAAGATTCTATGTTTATATGTGACCCATGTCGTAGTGGTTTCTCTTGGACTCAAGGTGGAAATTCTCTAGTTCAACACGCCCTTAACCTAGCTATGGAAGCTATTATAGGAGGTACTATCCCTATAGACCAAATTGAAGTGGCATGTGCAATGAAGAAACGACAATGGAGACTCGAGTGGGCCCATAAGAACATAATTACTAGTTTTTATTATATATTTCGGTTGCTATTATGTTTTACTAAATTATAGATTTATTATTCCAGTTTGTAAAGTAGTATACCTACCAAGACTACTTGTATGGACAAAAGGTAATATCAAATAGAAATTTCTGGATGCATAATGATATTTTTCTTATAACTAACTCCAACTTTCCTATCTATTTTATGTGTTACACTTTTGTATGGTTCGAACACAAACTTCTCTAATGTAAATGCCAACCATTCTTGTATAAAAAAAAATACATAAAATAATGACACTAACAAAAACAAATTATAATTAACACTTATTTATACTAAAAACCCAAAATCTATTAATATGAAACACTCAAATAATCATCGAAAAAACGTGAACATACAATACGAATATACAAATACACCTAATCCAATGGAAGTTAACTCATTTAAAGAGACCCTACTACTATGGTTATCATTTTCAAATATACAGCAAACACATTAAAAAAACTAAAAAATAAAAACAAGTAATAATGCGTAGACTTGCCAACATGAAGGTAGAAATGGATTGGAAACATGTCTCAAAGGATAATTTTGAGAACATACTTTACTTACCTAGAGAACCAAAACTATGGCTTCTAATGGAGTAGTAAAAATGGATTGGAAACCATGTTTGAAAGGATAATTTTCAAAAAGTACTTTACTTACCTACTTACTTAGGGAACCAAAACGATAGGTTCTAATGGAGTAGTAAAAATGGATTGGAAACAATGTTTCAAAGGATAATTTTCAAAATTACTTTACTTACTATGGGTTCTAATGGAGTAGTAAAGTGTTAGAATAGAGAAAGGTGTTGATGTTTGGATAACATCGGGAAAACATTCTCTAAAGATAATAATTAATAATATAATTATTATTGATTATTAAATATAGTATATATAATAAGTAAATG
>JASDQU011248336.1:32570-47241 GCA_032191745.1 Picea mariana | reverse complement strand
CAAACCAGGATCAAGTTTAAGTACTTCCATGACAGACTTGGCGTGGCAGAGAATTCCTCCCTTGCTGAGAGGGAGTGTTGATGTTTGCAGCTTCCTGAGACATTCCCCAGATCGTACTCCTATGTGACTAAGTTGATTTTATCTGTGATGACACTTATCCGAGAAGGGATAAGTGGGGCACCTATCTGAGAAGGGATAAGTGCGGTTGGGCTTATAACCCAACGTCCCATGTGGAGAGCACATGAGGACATGTCAAGGGAGTTGACCCTTGACGTCATACACTATGGGAGTTGACCCTAGTGTTTCTAGAGGATGTAGCCTCTAGAAGTCCACATGGAGTGCCATGTGTGACAAACTTTCTCCAGATCGTACTCCTTTGTGAATTGAGTTGAGTTGATCTGTGAGGACACTTATCCGAGAAGGGATAAGTGGAACACTTATTTGAGAAGGAATAAGTGCGGTTGGGCTTATAACCCAACGTCCCATGTGGAGAGCACATGAGGACATGTCAAGGGAGTTGACCCTTGACGTCATACACTATGAGAGTTGACCCTAGTGTTTCTAGAGGGTGTAGCCTCTAGAAGTCCACATGGAGTGCCATGTGTGATAAACTTTCTCCAAATCGTACTCTAAATTGAGTTGATCTGTGAGGACACTTATCCGAGAAGGGATAAGTGGAACACTTATTCGAGAAGGAATAAGTACATTTAGGCTTATAGCTCATCGTCCCATGTTCAGAGAACACGAGGACATGTCAAGGGAGTCGACCCTTGATGTCTCACACTATGGGGGGTTGACCCTAAGTGTTCCTAGAGGGAGTAGCCTCTAGAATTCCACCTGGGAGTGCCATGTGTGACACATATTTTACTACTATGGTGGTTTTGTACCACTGGAGGAGACTGCATGTCTTTGGACAATAGTTGTGTACTACTATGGAAAGATACCTCCCTAGCTAAGAGGGAGTGTTGATGTTTCAACATCGGGCATAACTTCTCCTACATTGGGTTGCATACCAAGGGAGATAGGATACATTTATCACAAAGGTGCACTTGTGATAAATGGGCCCAGACGTAGTCCTTCCTTGATCATGGCAAGGAATAATATGGACTCGAGGTGCTTGAAGTGCTTTCCACGTGTCAGTTACCATCAAGCTGACATTCACTCATAGGTGTGTGCATGTGGTGAAAGATCTTGGTATAGTCTTTGTCCTAGTCATGACGATTTGACAAGGAATGATAAAGACTCAAGATGTTATATGTTATTACGTGCGGACCCAGAGTGAGCCTGAATTAATTGGTTCAGAGGGAGAGCCGCAGAAGGAGTTTCTCCTCGGTTCAGGTGGGAGAGAGATGTCTCCCAAGACTGACAGACAAGTGTCATGAGTCTAGGGTGAAGTTTGTATACTTCAAAGACAAGAGTGACATGTTGCAAAATGTCTCCCTCGTTGAGAGGGAGTGTTGATGTTTGGACAACATTGGGAAGACATTCTCTAAAGATAATAATTAATAATATAATTATTATTGATTATTAAATATAGTATATATAATAAGTAAATGATAATAATAAATAGTTATTGGTTATTCAACGGACACATCCTTTCATGGATGGTCACCTTATGTTCCCTATATATGAAACACTCATCATTGTAATAATATATCGAATATCAATCATATCTTATATGAAGAAAAAACAACAAAAGGTACATATGAATATAGTTGAAAGAGTAAGTAGGAAAAAATATGGAAAAAATTGTAATAAATTTAGTAATTCATTAAGATGTACAAGTGATCTTTTTCATCTTATAGATTGTATTACTTTTTTCCAATAGAAAATTTTCTCAATTATATTAGTAAATATAATTTGTTTACATCTTCAAAGTCCATGACTAAGACCGAAACAAGAGACATACTGTCCAAAATGGAGAGGCAAGGAACCAATACATCGTTCCCTTTATACAATATGCTCATTCAAAAGCAAACACGAACGAAAGGATCTAGGAAAGATTCTTCGAAAAAACAAAATCTGAATCGCCTGAGCAATGAAACTGTCTATGAAATACTCAAAAATAGACTTGAGAGAAGTATCAAAAATATCTATAACAGTGCCAGAGCTGAAAAAGACTAATGACTTAGTAAAGGTAGAGATGTCACTTGGGACCTTCAATCCCATTAATCCATTGATAATATGTGATTCTACCTTCTGGTTCCCTTAATGCCAGCTTTGAAAGAAGATACGCTTCCACATTAAATTCCTTATAGATGTGCTCGAAACTGATAGCATGGAAGGATTTAATTAAATCCTTTATTCCGAATTTCCAGCCCTCAATTGCGCTTGCCTGAAGTCTGCCTCTATTGGATAGCCAATCGATCACTACTTTTGAATTGCCTGGAACTTGAAGTCTATGAAAAGAAAAATGTGAAGCCAACATGAGATTTTTCCATACTCCCAATAGCTCTGCTCTAGTGTTTGTGCCTCCTCCACAATTATAAACCCATCTATAGACTATTAAGTCTGGGTTTTTAAGACTCCACTAGCTCCACATTGATTGTCATCCAACTGTGCAGCTCCATCGAACCATACTATGGTTGTATTACTATGCCGAGGAATCATAATATCTCGCAAAGGGGCTGGCTTTTGAGTTGCCAAGTGTCTTTTCTGAAAACCCAGGGTCTTATAAATCACTGAGTGGATAGATGGCTTAGTCTCCTCGAAAATTGTTGAGTTCCTCTCTAACCAAATAAACCAACAGATGTGGGCAACAATCAATGATGGGACAAACTTTTCCTCCGCCCAGTTTTTGAAACAGTCAGACAGGGTATTCCCTTCCAACCAATTTTGGAAACTTTGACCAGTAACCAATCTCTATCAAACCGATTTAGTGAAAGAGCAGTGAATGAAGAGATGATTGATATTTTCGGTATCTTGATTACAAATATGGCACCAATTAGGTCCTTCCCAACCTCTTGTTTGAAGATTATCCCATGTTAAAATTATATTTTCCATTGCCATCCAGATAAAAAGTTTGATTTTAAGTTGCATGTCCCATTTCCAAATTGCTTGTCTCCACCCTCTAACTTTCAACAAACCCTGAGTTGATAATAAGGCCAAATACATATTTTTTACAGTGAGGGATCTTGAATTATTGTCACCGATCCAAAATAGTTCATCTTCTAAATCCTGGATGTAGGCACCAAAATCGATAAGAGCCCTCTGAAATTGGTCCCATTCTGCTGCTAAATCTCCCGAAAGGCCTAATTCTGTACTGCTAATCCAAAATGATGAAGAGGAGTGATGGTCAATAAGCCTCCTAGCCTGAGAGAGAGATGTAATATCACGCTTTTTTAATTCAGACATAAGATTTAAGGAGAGGAAAGACTTGTGTCCCATCCCTAAGATCCTGTCTCTGTCGAGAGAAATGAGATGACCTGAACCCAGAGTCCAACTCAACCAATGTGTAATCAAGTGAATTGATTCCAGGAGACCTTTCCAGATTCTAGATGTTTCCTTCTAGTGGAAAGTAGGAGATCTAAACCAATTTTTAACAGTAGTGTGAGGAAGATACTTGTCAATTATTACTTTATGTCATATACCATCACGCATTAATACTCGCCAAAGAGAATTTGTGGACAAGGCCCTATTAAAATCGAAGATATTTCATAGTCCCCATCCACCATAATTTTTTGGAATTGTGAGAAGTTCCCACTTGCAGAGATGATAGTGGTTTGACTCATTATTACCCTTCCAAAGAAAATTGAACCTAATTTTTCTCAAGTTATTTAGCACAGTAAAGGGGATGGCCGCCAGGGACATCCAGTAAACATGTTGGCTTTCTAAAACAGACTTCAATAATGTATAACACACTCCCAATGATAACCACCTGTAGCACCAATGACCTATCTTTTTCTCCACTTTTTTCAACATCCAACTCCAATCTTCAACTCGCTGCAGCCTAGTCTTTAAGTGATAGCCAAGATATTTGAAACCGGTTGAGAGATCAGAAAAAATATAGGGAAAAAGAGTTTTGTAAGGAATTAAATCCAGTGCTGAGAGTCCCTCTTGAAGTACAAAAGATTTTGTCCCATTTACCTGAAGACCCGATGCCAAGCAGAACAGTTTAATAATCTTATCAATCTCCCACCATTCACTCAATGTAGCATTTGACATAATAATGATATCATCTACGAACAAAATATGGAGATTTTTTATAGTTCTGGAGACTTTTATTCCAGTCGTCTTTCCATCACTCTGACCTTCTTTTAGTAGAAGGCTTAGTCCTTCTATTATCAAAATAAATAACAGAGGCGATAATGGGCACCCTTGGAGAAGACCCCTTCCACTTTTGAAGAAATTTGTGGCCTCTCCATTTAATAAAACAACGAAGGTTGAGGAAACAATGCAACTCATAATCCAATTGGTCATCCTTATACCCAGACCAATTTGGATTAAAATCATCCTTAAAAATTCCCAATTTATACAATCATAGGCCTTCTAAATATCCATCTTCAGAACAAGGGATTTTAAATTCTTTTTTTTGATACAATGGAGGCATTCATGTACCATCCCAATAGCATCTTGGATCTGTTGACCTTTCAAAAACCCCAACTTCTCTTCTGAGGTGATTTGGACAGGATAGGCTTTATCCGATTTGTTGTAATCTTTGTAATAACTTTGTAACACAAGTTGCATAAGGATATAGGCCTAAAATACCCAAAGGTGAGAGGCTTATTCACTTTAGGGATCAAGGCTAAAAAATTTGAATTGAATCCTCCATATATAATACCTTTCAATCTCGATTCTTCCACCATTTCTAAGAGATCCCCCCCAACCAGATCGAAGAAACGAACAAAAAACTCAACCGTCCAGCCATCGGGCCCTGAACTCTTGTCAAGCTTGAACATAGATAAAACCTCTTTGAGTTCCCCCAAGTGTGTCAAACTATATAGGGCCTCATCTTTGACTTCAATTACAAATCTGGAGAAAAGAATCGCGAATTTTAATTGGTCACAAGTCGATGGATGTTCCTGTGCTTTGAATTTTTTTTTAAAGTATTTCACTGCCTCAGCTTTTAGATCCTCCTGTCCATTGTGAAGAATCCTCGTATCATCTCTAATCTCCCAGACAAATTTACGATTCCTCATGTAATTGGTGAAGTGATGAAAAAAAATTGTGTTTTGATCACCACTTTGGATCCAGATAGCCCTGCTCCGTTGTCTCTATAGTTCTTCCTTTTCTTTTATATACCTGTTCCTTTCTAGTTAGAGATTTTTTAGATATCTTTCCTCCTCTGGTATTCTTGGGCCACCAAGAGGAAAGTCAACTTGGGGCGCACATGTTAACCTAGGCTAAGTTGTATTTCATTGTGTTAGAACACATACTATGTAAATAAGTCGGTCCCTTATTATAAAAGGTGAACCTATCTCTAATACAAACATCTTTTCATTTGCCAAACCTATCTACTTCCTTTTCTCTCATTGTTTGATAGTTTCTCTGTTTCTTCTTGCTTGTTTTTTTTATTTTGGTTGTGCTCAGAAAAGCCAATACGCCTTTCTTAATGGTTGCACCTTGGCTTCACGTTTTTGAATGATTCCACCTCTGAGAGTTAGCCTATCCCTTCGGCTATTTAATCTCTCATGTGGCATTCCTCTTACTACAAGTTACTCAAGGCAAGAAGGAGGGACGCACCATCTGGGTTTTGCGCCCTTGCTAGGGTTTTTCTTTTTAACTGTCGGGAATGAAAGAAGTGAGCCCTCCTCAATGGCTGCACTGAGACTCTCCCTTTGGTCTCCGTGACTCATACTGAGATAATCTATCCCTTTGGCTAACCTCAGTCCATATCAGCATGGGTTTTCAACTATTTCTGCTTCCCCACAATAGTGAGGTGCTCCATCTCATAAATGCACCCTTCTTGGAGTTTGGGGCAACTGCCGAAAGTTTTTAGATGTGCAATCTAAGGGACTAGATCTCCTTCTCAGGCAAAACAATTGGTACTAGAGCTTCAATATCCAAGGAGAAGCTTCAGATCTTGAGTATGCGCCCAATTTGTTTTTAGTTTTCATGATTTCCAGTCCATATCACACCCTTCTCGGGGTTTCCTTATCAATATCGGTGGGTGCACAGGTCTCCTAGCCCAAGGGACGCACAGATCTCCACCACCCAGAGAGGAGATTCACAGATCTATTGGCCTACAGATTTATCCCTCTATTTCTTCTCTCCCCCCTTTCTCCAGGGTATTTCACACTCTGTTCCCCCAACAAAACTTGACCCATATTTTGTTTCAAAGCCAAGCTTTTTTTCTTGAATACTTCATTTTTCCTCAAGATGCCTCCTAGAAGAGATCCCTTGCTAGTGGACTCAGACTCCAATACCTTGAATCCTGTACAAGACCTTGCCTCTGTCCTTAATGAGTTACTGAGAATGCAACAGAAAAATAATCCAGATCCCCTCCGGTTGGATACTCAAGTCCAACTCCCTAAGTTTGTTGGGCAAAGAAATGGAGAAGTTGTGGATTCATGGATCCGTAGCCTTTCCACATATTTCAACACTTGCCCAGGCCTCACCAAAGAAAGAAAACTTCATATCGTTGCCTTGCAATTGGAAGGACTTGCCCAAACATGGTGGGATACAGAGCAAGAAAAGACCACATTCATGGTAGAGATTGAGGATGCTCTAGGATCCTCTGCCTCTCAACCACTCAAAAGTTGGGCTCAACTTTGTGAAGCCTTGAGAAGTCGTTTCTACCTACCTAGGTACCTACAATCTTTATGGATCAGATGGCACCAGCTCCGCCAACTCCCTACACAAGGAGTGCAAGCATACATTGACTACTTCTCCAAGTTGCGCTTGTTGCTCCACATTCCAGACCCAGAAGAGGTATTAATACTTAAGTTTATTTCTGGGTTATTGGTTCAATTCCGTAGGGAAGTAGAGTTATTTGAAAATCATACATTAGACAAAGTTTTTCACAGAGCATTGGCAATAGAAAGGAAGATAGCTCCTAGGGGTCGTACTCCTCAGTCTCATCCCAACCCTAATCCCTTTGTCTCTTAGACACCCACCTCCAATCCTTTAGCCCGCTTCCCACCTACTCGTTCTCCGAATCCAAATACCAATGCACCTTGGTGTTCCTTCCACAAAACTAACTCCCACAACACTTCAAATTATCGAGTTCTCAAATCTCTGAAAACCAACAAAAACTTACTCAATGATTCTACTGCTTCTCAACCAATCAAAGACAATGAAGAAGTTTCTCTTAAAAACCCCACCGAAGTAGATCCATCGAAAATTGAATATAATACAGCTTTTCATTTTGCTCTTAACTCTATTATATATAATAAAGGATGAAAATAAACATTATTTATATAAAGTATGTAAAAGATGAAAAGGCAAATGAAATCCAATAAATGAATATAATAATACTTTGCATAAAGAGGTATAAAGATATCATACCTAAGGCTAATCTATATTACATAGCAAATTGTCACCACATAATATAAAATTATATAATTATTCAACATTATCATAAAAAAGTGATTGACATTTCCTTGAGTGTGGGATATGGATCTAGATAGCCTCGTGACCACATGATTGAATACATAGTTTTCAGCCTGATAAATTAACACTTAAAAGTTATAAAATGAGAGATCTTAGAGATCTCACTTATTATAAATGCTTGGTTATTAATCTAAGAGATCTCACTCACTTATTCTCGAATAAATAAAGAATAATTAGTTTAATTACTATTCTCTCAAGGTGGGAGAGGGTTGTTTAAATGGTCAATGTTTATTTATTTTTGTGTACTTAGGTTTTTTTTGGAGATAAGTTTGGAAAGTTTATTATTTTTATTTTTTTTAATTAATATATTTTATGGTAATGAAATTGATTGAAAAATTTAAGTGTTAGTTTAATTGATTAAATCATTCAAAATATATTGTTAATATGGATATCATAATGGTTGAATTATTAGTAGTAACAACTATTATGATTAACATTTTAGAGATGCTACAACGAAACTAAGCATAGATTTCCCTAGAAGAAAGGATAATGGTATATAAAATACAAATTGGTATAGAAGAATGTAAGAAAATGATTCACAATCTTGTCACCATGAACAAGTCATAGGTTGTAGTTAAAAATACATTTGTAAAGTAGAAAATTTGTGAAAGAAAAATTCATTGTATGTTTAAATGTAACAAGGATTGCATGGTAGCTTAGTCCCTGTCAATAAAGTTTAAAAATATATAATGAATAATTAAACGTATTATATAATTAACTGCACAAGTTATAAAAAGGTTGCATAGCAGTCTCTGCCAATAAAATTTGAAAATATATAATAAATAATTAAACCTATTATATAATTAACTACACAAGTTATAAGTACTCTATATTATTTTATATGAAAAGTTTAAATTATATAGTTTATATAAAATTTATATTTATATTTATATTTATTTTTATTAATAGAATATTATTTATAAATATATATAATATTATTTATGAATAGATAAATTTAGACAATATAATTGAATACAACCAATAGAAAAGTGGTTTAAATAATTTTTATAAATATAAATATATTATTTTTTATAATATTATTCTATTTTTTTTAAATGAATGATAATATTTTAATAGTTTTTTCGCTGTGTAATAAAAACATAAATAATAAATAATAGACTAAAAATCAAATTAGAGTGATATTGTTGTCTAGTTAATTTTTTCAATTTTCCATAGAAATTGTTTTGAGTCGCATACACTTGGTTTAAAAAGAAATTGTTTTTAGTTTTTCATATTTTAAAAAGAATATATTTATGTGGTAGGTTTTCGAGGCATAGTCAATCCCCCATATATATATATATTTATTTATTTTGACAGACCGGTTATTTTGTAATTGCTTTTGGGTGGATTTTCTTTGATTTTTATTAATTTTTTAAATGAAAATTTTATAATATTTAATTTATATTTTATTAATTAAAAATTATGAAAAATTAAAAAATAATTTTATCAATTTTTATTAATGTTTATAAGTAATTTATCATTTTTTATTTGAAAATTTGAAAATTATTTGGATATGCAAAATGTTAGCCATTTTGATTTCCAAAACCATTTTCATACAATTCATTGTAAGTCATTGAGATATGCCAACTGTAAATGCCCCGAGTAGGACACCCACAGTACAAGTTAGGATTACGGAGCGGTATGTATATTCTTCCTGAATCCTTGTCTATGATCCATGGGGTCATGTCTCCTCCCCTGGAGACGGCATGCCCTACATCTTTGGAAGGTTGAAGAAATGGGTGAGGAGCTGTACTTGTGGGAATGGTGAGGAGGAAGCCAGTCGAACATTGATTGAAACTGACCACATTCGGATCCGACCACTTCCACCACGATGTAACATGTGTTGTTGTTGTCCTTCGATTGAAGAGTCATAAAGCTTTTACTTATTTTGCGGCCAGAGTTTTTGTATTTTTTAGCAGACTATTTCTAATCTATTAATTATGTAATCAATTTTATACATTGAATGACTTGAAGCCTGCAATAACATATCAAAGATATCATCCAATTACATTTTAGAAAAATATATTTTTTATTATTAAAAAAAATACATATATTGATTTCTTATGTTACACATTCGATATAGCACACAAATTTAAAGTCAACAATAAACTAATATAAAGTTAAAGGGCAACTCATTGCTATAGTCAAAGGCCTTTGGCAGAGATTAAAAAGAGTTAATTGTGTGTAATGTGAGAATATTTATTGAATGGAAAAAAATATAAATGATATTTATTACATCGAATGATAATTTTAGGACTAAATAAAATAGAAAGTCATTATGTTGGTTCATGTATCCATTCAAAATATTTTTCATAATAATATTTTTTTGAAGATTGTAAAATTGATCATAACTAAGTTGTCAAAGTGATATTGATGACTTGTTAAATTGACATTTATCATAGTCATCACTTGTTGCTATCTATAAATGTAAATTGATTAATCATCCTTATTTAAAAAAAAACATACCACCTAAAACAACCCTTTTTATATACAAACTTTAATGTTAAAATTGTTTTAAAATAACTAATCTCAAAATTGCATTAAATAAAATGCAAATTCATTTGATTTGTAGAGGGATTGAATTTGATATAATTTTTAAATTGAAATTTGTTGAGGAATTGAATTCACTCTAAATTGAAATTTGGGTATGAATGACTTCATGAAAATATATTATGACCATTTTTAAATGAAGTAATGGTTGCAAACATGTTAAAATTCTTTTATAAAAAAAATTAAATAAAAATTCATAATATTATAATAAGAATAATTAACTAAAATATATATTATGAATTATAAAAACTAATCATTCAAATTTTCATTGTGAATAAAATAATAAGATAAGAAGATTTTATATATATTTTTAAGAAATTATAATAAAGTAAGCAAATTCGATTTCATGTAAGTGCTTTCTTTCTCTATATATAAAGATACAGAAAACATCTTACATGAAACTCGGCATTGGTTAATTCCTAAAACTCCATGGCATGAAAGAGTGTGTCACCTTTATGACACTAAAAAGGTTGAAGATGACAAGCACTTTCTCTTATATTGTCCAACCTATACCCAGATTAGATCTCAATTTCAAAATATTTGTCACACTACCAACCTTCCTAACATTTTAACTCAACAAAACGATGGTGATCTTGGAAAGCTTATCTTAATATTTTTAGAGCACATAAACAAAATTCTAAAGAATTGCAAGTAATCCCTTACCCTCTTAAGGTTCTCAATGGACATTAATCATCATCATCATATAATATGAAAATTATACAAGAAAATCGAATACATATTTTTTCATATTTGTAAATAAAGTTTTTAATAAATCCATCTATATAAATTAGTGTTATTCATTTAAGGAGATTTGAACTAAACATTTATTATTGTAGGACTAACAAATACCTAGTAATATTTATAACATTAGATTGAGTTAATAAAATTTTTACAAGAAAATCCAATAAATGTTTTTTCACATTTGTAAATAGTATTTTTAACAAGGCTGCATGGCAGCGGAGTTCCTGCCAGGTTGGAATAGGAGTAAATGCGACCTAGTACATACACGTGGCTAGAAAGTTGAAATACATTGAAATACTTTTATACATAGGAAACATGTACTTTTGCAATGGATCGCGGGTTGTCGGGCTGGCGATATACAAAAAACACTGACAGTTCCGCGATACAGAAAATGGGCCTCTGATGTTCTCTGCGATACAAAAATGGAGGAGTGCAGTTGCGGACTATAGAAATTCATCACAAATAAAAAAATTATACATACGAAATATGTACTTGTATAAAGTAGATATTTAGTTTTATACATATGAAATTTCTACTTTTATAAAGCATGGGCAAGAGATTTTATAAAGGATGCAGAGAACCCTCATTGCATACTTAGTCAGTTTTTGGATCGCGGGTTCTCGAGCTGGCGGGTTCAAAATTGGGCCTCTGATGTTCTGTGGCCTACAAATAGCACCAACAGTTCCGCGATATACAAAATGACAGGCGGAGTTTAGTTTGCTTTAAAACTAAGGCTTTTCTTGGGAAGAAAGATATAGCATTGCCGAATTAGTTTTCTTTGCGCACGTTTTATAGAGCATGCAGGGAGCGGTCATTCCATACTTTGCCAGTTTTTGGATCGCAGGCATTGTCGAATCAATTTTCTTTGTAATTTATCAAAAATTAATAATGTCAGTTACATGTTTCTGGAAATTGGCGGGTTCAAAATTGAGTCTCTGATGTTTCGTGGCCTACAAATAGCACCGACAGTTCCGCGATACAAAATGACAGGTGGAGTTGCAGACTATAGAAGTTTACAAAAAATTAATGTTTGTTATACAATAGAATAGTAAGAACGTTTTCCTGAATTAGCTTGCTTTAAAACTAAGGCTTTTCTTGGACAAAGAAGATATAACATTATCGAATTAGTTTTCTTTGTACACATTTTATAGAGCATGCAGGGAGGGGTCATTCCATACTTCACCAGTTTTCAAAAATGGGTCTTTGTTGTTATGTGCCCTACAAACAACATCGAGAGTTCTGCGATATACAAATTGAGAAGCGACGTTGCGAACTATACAATACAAACTTATTATAAAATAAATAATGTTTGCTGCATATCTCTGGAAATTACATCAACATTTAAAACATCAATGTTGTTGAAGACCAAAAAATTAGCATACAATAGGAGACAAGAAATGTAGCATATCCGAATTAGTTTTATTTAGAACAAACAAGAAAGGTTCCTGGAAACCCAAAATTTAGTATACAATAAGGGCATTGTCGAATCAATTTTCTTTGGAATTTATCAAAAATTAATAATGTCTGTTACATGTTTCTGGAAATTTAAATGTGTTTGTCATATAGACTGGGATTGGGGCGCCCGCGGACCATAAAAATAAATAAGTACAAGAATTAGGAACGTTGAAAGAAGTGCGCGACGGTAGAGAGGAAGACCTGAAAAGAAGAAATTGGAAGTTAAGAGTGTTTGGTTACAGTTTTCTATTGAAAGAGAACATAAGTGGATTGATAAAGAAGAGAAGATGAAAACATAGACTTAAACTAGATTGATAAACAAAACAAGATGGCAGTATAAACTTACTATGAAGTCGATGCGTTTTTGTTGTTGTCATCGATGGGCATTGTAGTCCTGTTGACTGGTTCTTGCCCTTCCTAGACGAGGCCATCCATTCTCTCTTGGAACCATTCTTCAATGTAGCTTTTCATGGGGGCTGTGTTGGTTTCATCCCGGATTTATATGTCATAAAGGTCGTTTTCTAATTTCCTTAGATCCATTGAAATACTATGCAGAATCTGTTCAATTTCTTCATTGTGTGAGGCATAGTCCAGTACCCAGTGCTTGTGCTCATCTAGACGCTGTTCAAGTATGCTGTAAAACTTTTCTAAAGACAACCCCTTTAAAATATCAGCTTGTTCCTTGAAGGCTTCTTTGGTGACTGACAAGGATTTGAGAATTAAGTTAGGATCTTGAACCTTGTTGGCAGTTCCGACTAAGTCCAGTTGGAGCAGGCTTGTGAATAAATCTTCCTTTTCTGATATGACTTGTTTACATGACTTGACAATGAGCTGCAGGTTGTCAACTTTCTTTTGCCAGCATGCTTTTACTTTTTTGGTGCGCTTTGGCGAGGGGAGTTTCTCCTGTCTTCTTTTCAGTTCCGATGTGTTGTCGGCATATTTGGCAAAAGGGGCCAGTACCTGATCACAGAAAAGCTGTTCATTTTCTAAATTCGTCTCCAATTGTTCCAACAAACCATTGGTCTTCTTTCTGAAGGAAACTAAATTTTGCGATGTTTCCCAGGCTTCAGTAACTACCTGCATTCTTTTGTTGATGTTATTCTCTACAAGGGCTTTAGAGCATGCAAGGAGGGTAGATGATACTTTCATCTTCGCTGCAGTGGTAGCAGGCACGATTTTTGCTAAAAGACTGGCAAATTCTGGAGTTGCAAGGAAAGCCTGCTCAAATTCGTTGAGGCACTGTTTCATATTGGCATTTTCTGGCTCAATTCCTCGAATGGAATCACGAAGAATGTGACTAGTTCCCTGGTGAAATTAGCAGATTTGAGACGACGAATTTCACTAAATTTAATCTCTGCGCGAGATTTGCCTTTCCTGTTTGTTACATCTCTCTTTTCAATGACCAGACTTTTAGATTGGCTGTCAAAAATAACGCTCTGTATTACGAAGGATTCATCTATGTCAAAAAAGTCGATGTCCGATATTTCCACCGTGGATGACCCAATTTTCTGCATGCGCTCAGCTTCAATTTCAAGTTGCAGTTTTCCACTTTCAATTTGGGGTTCTTCCGCCTGCCCTGCATTGTTTTTTCTCTTCTTCGCCAGTGGAATTTTGTGAGAACTATCAATATTTATGCGAGGATGGTTCTCATCTCCTCCTCCGTTTGAATATTTCTGGGTTGCTTTCTTACTGGGGTGGACCATCGAAGCGATGCTCAGTGATGTCGTGCTCTTGGGAGTACTGGCGGGGGACTGGGTACTCTTCTCACCAGATACTTTTCCATGTTGTCTATACAATTCAGTGGCGCTTTGCAATCTCTCTGCGTCGCAATCAACATAAGCATGATTGTTGTCAACACTGTTCTTGTCTTGGGTTAGGTGTGTATGGATAAAAGAGGTGTTAAAGCCAACACCCAGTAAATGTTCCCGAAAAATTCCATTAGTGTCGAACCCTTTTAGCCTTTCAACGTACGTTAGGTTCATTTTCTTGAAATGGGCAACAAACTCGTCAATCTTGTTGATGTTTCTACACACGAAGTCTCCGACTTTATAGGGCAGAGGAATGAACTGTTTTTTTTTCTTGTCATGGAAAAAATGCAACCAGTGGTTGTATTGCCTTGCTATTTCTGCAACAAACATCTTGTCTGTGATGTGGCATGGAAGGAAGGCAGGATTTTCCTTAGAGCCAAAGACCATGAGGACACTGTGATTTTCCTCTTGCTCAAGTGTGCCCTTCCTGTTCAAAAACTTGGTTGCCTGGCCAGACATCCGCGGAGCATCCTTGCCTAACAGTAAATCTTTGAAAACCGAGACAAAGCCATTAAAAACTTCATAAAAACAATGGGGGGCCTTGTGTCTCCACAATGCCTCGTGCC
>JASDQU011248334.1:57680-68432 GCA_032191745.1 Picea mariana | reverse complement strand
TTTTCATTGATAAGAAGGTTGGATATACATTCATGGATGTACACTGTTCTTCCTCTGATTCTTTTCCCTTTCCCTCTGACAATATAGATTCTTGGTCCTCTTAATGAAGACTCTCTTCTCTTTTTAAGAAAAGATTTTCTAACTACTCGAGTAGTTAAGGTTTCTTCCTCTCTTGAAATTCCCATAAAATTTTATTCTTGAAACATTCCATTTAATTAGTGCCTCATCAATTCCTCATTAATGAAATTATATCATCAATATATACATATATAAAATGGGCCCCTTTCTCTTTTTAATAAAGGATTTTAAATAATCTTTTATTTTCACAATTTAATTAATTTCTCATTTAAAATAGGAGGATTTTTTTTTTTTTTAATGGGAATGATAATCAACATTTTAGCCATAGAAAACACTTCTGATGTTATATTCATCGTTTTATCTTTCCAATGATATAAAGTTTGCACAAATCTGTCATCCGGATCTCAAGATATGAGGTTGTGAAGTTGAGTTGTCACGTAGGCCCAAAAAATGCAGTTGACTGATGTTTTAATTTATGAGAAAAATTTATCAACTTTCATCACTTGAAATATATACCACCATATTCTACGTCGAAATACCTTTCCAACGATATACAATTTGCGTGATTCTGACATCCGGATCTGAAAGTTATGGCCTCCGCAAGATCAACAGTCAGCCACCGTCGATCATAATTGATGGGCAAATCTCATCCCTTGATTTTATTTCTCCTGTTCCTTCGAAAATTTTGACTTTTCTTTGTAAAAAATCTATCCCATATGCATGACATTAGTTGGAATATTTACCGTATATAATACTAAGTGTATTATATACTCAACAAGAAACAAAGAGGAGAAGACTATTGAGACTTGATAATTCGACCACTTGAGAAATTAATGAATAAAATAATAATTTTGGAACCCAGACATCATCCTCGTCATGCCATGTCATCAATGAGCCATGCCCACGTTTCATCACAAGAATGGTCCACATCATCGCCATGTATCATCACACGGTTTGATGCCATGTTTCACAATCCTTAACTTACCAAGTGTCATCATTTGATTGGCTGCCATGTCATTGCCATGTGTAACCACTTGACATTTGTGATGTGTCACCTCGTGGTTGGTTTCCACATGTCATGACCTCATTCACTTCCATGTGTCATATTCTCATTCGTTGGTTTTCATGCCTTAGAATATCTTTGAGAATTTGGCTAAGTATGGGAGATGGGACAAGAGGGGAGGAGAAGAGGCAGATTGGAGGGTTTGCGGGTTCACGGGGGTGAGAGAAGGGAGGTGAGTGAATTTAACCATGAAATTTTTTTGAACCCATGAACCCGCGGCTGGACAAGTGATCCAAAGAAACTAAGTATAAAAGGGCAGTTGGTCAGACTTGCAAGCATCATAAGAATGGGACATTTGGGAACCCAGGATCCACAATGAGAATAAAAGTTTAAGTGGTAGTCGAAGTGTAGAACGCAAAAGTTGAAGTGCAATGTGAAGGTTGCTGAAAACGGAAGGCAAATGTTTGAACCCGCGTACCCATGAATTTGAAGAAAAATCTAAGTGTTGAGTAGTGTGGAAGAGGGGTAAAAAGAGTGTAATATGTAGATAGCGGGTTGGAAAGTGAGGGAGTGTGAGAAGATGAGGGAATGTATGAGTCCTCCAACCCACGAACCCGATGAGGAGATGAAGGAAGAGTCCCAAAAACATCTAAGTGTAGAGACTAGTGGAGCATATGGAGAAGAGTGGTGAAAAGAGAAAAATGGTTAAGTGTGGAGATGGAAGGTGAGGGAAATAAATGATGAGAGTACTTCATAATTCGAAAATGTAGAAGAGAAAATGATACTTAGAAAAATTATCCATAATCTCTCCATCGAAACTTTAGACCAGATCTCAAATAATTTAGGCATACATATATAGATTTCTGATCCAAAAAGTGCATGACGAAGCTCAGACTGAGGGCTACATAGTGAACATATAAAAGTTCAAAAATATATTTTGTTTTGATATCAAAGTTTTTATGAATCCAAGAGAAGGAAAATATAGATGACCGAATTTTGGTCAACAACTGGCTCCAACTGCGGGACAATGACCCCCTATGGGTTGCTGAGAACACTGGAATCTCAAGACTACTTACCTTCTCCATTGGACTATGGAGTCATCTTCAAATTGAACTCTTGTAATTCTTCTTATTTCATGGATTTATCTTCAAAATTCAATATAAATACTACCTTATTATGCAAAACTGAATTGAAGTTACAAAGTATGTACATACATGATATACCTACCTTAACTTACTTAAAATAAAGGGGCACCTTAGGTGTAGGAAGATTTCCAATGGAGCCATTCAAGAATTGATCTAATTTGTGGAATGAACTCCAAAATTTTGAGATATGTTGGGACTTGTATCAATGAGTCAGGGGCACTCTCAATATGTACTAGAGAAAAATTATACCAAGTATGGTGAAGATTTGATTGCGTTGTTTGGCCAACAATGCTATGGAACCATAATTCAATAAAATCAATTCTTGGCTGAGGATTTTTCGACATAAGAATGCATTCATCCTTTTCTTTATTTACAACCACTTCCAAGGTTCTTGATTCATCAAAAATCTCTTGAAAATTTTCTTCTTTCTTGTAAAGGTGATCTTGTTTATCATTCTTCTCAAGATTCATTTCTTCCATCAATTCTTCTCGCTGCAAGTTCTCTTGTGATGTTTCAACATCTATTACGAGAATGAAATCTTCTTGTGTATACATTCATGGTTGTACATTCTTCTTCCTCTGATTCTCGGCCCTGCCCCTTTGACAATATATATTGTTGGACCTCTTAATGAAGCCTCTCTTCTCTTTTTAAGAAGAGATTTTCTAACTACTTGAGTAGTTAAGGTTTTCTTCCTCTCTTGAAATTCCCGTACAATTTTCTTCTTGAAACATTCCATTTAATTAGTGCCTCATCAATTCTTCATTAATGAAATTATATCATCAATATATACATATATAAAATGGGTCCCTTTCCCTTTTTAATAAAAGTTTTTAAATAAACTTTTATTTTCACAATCTAATTAATTTCTCATTTAAAATATGAGGTTTTTTTTTTTAAATGGTAATGATAATCATTTTTTTAGCCACATAAATCACTTCTGATGTTATCTTCATCATTTTATCTTTCCAATGATATAAATTTTTCATAAATCCGTCTTCCGGATCTCAAGATATCAGGTTGTGAAGTTGAGTTGTCACGTAGGCCCAAAAAATGCAGCTGAATGATATTTTAATTTATGATAAAAAAATTATCAACTTTCAGCACTTTAATCCTATACCACCATCTTCTATGTTGAAATACCTTTCCAATCGTATAAAATTTGTGTGATTCCGACATCTAGAGCTCAAGTTATGGCCTCTGCAAGATCAACACGTAGCCACCATCAATCATAATTGATGGGAAAATCTCATCACTTGATTTTATTTCTCCTCTTCCTTTGAAAATTTTGACTTTTCTTTGTAAAAATTCTATCCCATATGCATGGTATATTTACCGTATATGATACTAAGTGTATTATACACTCAACAATAAACAAAGAGGCGAAGACTATTGAGACTTGATAATTCAACGACTTGAGAAATTGATGAATAAAATAATAATTTTAGAACTCAGACATCATCCTTGTCATGCCATGTCATCAATGAGTCACGCCCACGTGTCATCACGAGAATGGTCGACATCATCGCCACCTATCATCACACGGTTTGATGCCATGTGTCATATTCCTCAGCTTACCAAGTGTCATCATTTGATTGGTTGCCATGTCACAGCCATGTGTAACCACTTAACATTTTCCACACATCACCATGTGGTTGGTTGCCACATGTCATGACCTCATTCATTACCATGTGTCACATTCTCATTCGTTGGTTTTCATGCCTTGGAATAGCTTTGAGAATTTGGCTAAGTATGGGAGATGGGACAAGAAGGGAGGAGGAAGAGGCGAGTTGAAGGGTTTGCGAGTTCGCGGGGGTGAGGGAAGGGAGGTGAGTGAAGTTAACCATGAAATTTTCATGAACCATCCAACCTGCAAACCTGCGATTGGACGAGTGATCCAAAGAAACTAAGTATAGAAGGATGGTCGATTGGACTGGCGAGCATCAAAAGAATGGGACATTTGGGAACCCAGGATCCAGAATGAGAATAAAAGTTTAAGTGATGGTTGAAGTGTAGAACGCGGAAGTTGAAGTGCAATGTGATGGATGCGGAAAAGGGAAGGCAAATGTTTGAACTCGCATACCCATGAATTTGAAGAAAAATATAAGTGTTAAGTAGTGTGGAAGAGGGGTGAAAAGAGTGTAATATGTAGATAGCGGGTTGGCAAGTGAGGGAGTGTAAGAAGATGAGGGAATGTATAAGTCCACCAACCCGCGAACACGATGAGGAGATGAAAGAAGAGTCCCAAAAACGTCTAAGTGTAGAGACTAGTGGAGCATATGGAGAAGAGTGGTGAAAAGAGAAAAATGGTTAAGTGTGGAGATGGAAGGTGAGAGAAATAAGTGATGAGAGTACTTTATAATTCGAAAATAGAGAGGAGAACATGATACATAGAAAAATTCTTCATAATCTCTCCTTTGGAGCTTTAGAACATATCTTGAATAACTTAGGCATACAGAAACAGATTTCTGATCCGAAAAGTACATGATGAAGCTGAGATTGAGGGATGCAGAGTGAACTTATAAAAGTTTAAAAATATATCTTCTTTTGATATCAAATATTTTATGAATCCAAGAACAGGAAAATATAGATGACCAAATTTTGTTCAACAATGCCCAAACATAAAACTCCTCTAAATTATCTTTAAATCCTAACAGAGTTAGGTTTTGGAGTTCCTCAGATAAAATCGTTTCAGCAATATCCCGGTCTTTATCAATAATGTGCTTTCAATTACATATTGTTGGGAATCCTTTGTCTTTTTCTTAGGCACCATTATTGTCTATAACTATTCACTACTAGATAACTTGAACAAAAACCCCTTTCTGAAATGATTTCATGAAGTATTTCACCTAGTAAAGAGTTCGTCTTGTAAATACTTGTATGACCTCATCATGAAATTGACCTTTAGCTGCAAAAATCCTCTTTGAAATCTAATTTTTGGTGTTTTAAAACTCATTGTGCTTAGTTTCACAATTCTCGGACAATAACTTGAAGGTTGACAACTTTGTGCTTTATTTTATGAAATATTAATAATAAATCAAGACTTCAAAAAATACATTTGCCACCTTCCTAGGGTTAAAAAAATGTCATGCACCAACATATCGAATGTTTCCAACTATCCAAATGACAAGCTGGTGAGATTTTGATGTGATGTGATATCGAAAGTGGTATCAAAACTTTCGTAAATAGTTTTCAAAATGACATTTAAGTTTTGACACTAATAAAAAACAGGCACGTAGATGATAAGAAGTAAGGAGGTATCGAGCACTTTTGTTTCATTAATCTTTCTACACCTCAAAATCCCGATATAAACCTCAACCGTCGATCATCACTTGCTCTCGGTAGTTAGATCAAAGCGTCAATTAGATTAGCAATTCGTCACTTTTTGACCCACGCCTATGTTTTTAAGCCTTTGGTCATGCTCTAGGTTCCTAAGGTCAGTTTATTTTCTCCTTCCTCAGTGGACTTTTGTGATATGAAGGTTGGATAAATCTTGATCTCAGGTTTTCACTTTACTTCTGAAAAATATCCTTTTGGCATCTCTCACAGAGTCTCCTAGCAGTTTTCGGCATGAGTTTTTCGTTGCCACTTCTTTATTATAAACTTTCTCTCCTTGTTGGTTGAAAGACTGCTACTGTCGAAATTTCATCATTTACTTCTCCTTAGATGTGATTGTAATCCTCTTGCTATGGACACAAATTATATATTATATATAATTGAGAAAGTTTCATGTTGAAAAAAAGGTTCCTAGGGGATTTAAGATTAGACTCCGATCATCTAAATTTTAAATTAAACCCATTTAAAATTCAAAATTTTGAAAATTCAATATTAAGTTGAAGCTTTCAAACACTAAATGGGTAATAAAAAATATAGAGTTACAACATAGTGCTCAAGTAAAAAACATTCTTCTAAAAAGTCATTTCATAAGTACAACAAAACTTATGGGATGAATCATGTTAATGATTGATTTGATACTTCATTTATGATCTATTCAAAGGTTGTTGTAATATTTTCTTAGCATGTTCTCCACATATTGTTTGGTTTTTTTTCTTTTCAGCCTTAGAGTTTGTTTGTAATCTAGTATGAATAGATTTGGAATCTTTCTTTGAATTTCCTTTTTTTACTTTCTCAATTATCCCTAATTCCATCCCAGTTGATGATACTTTCAAATAATGGACCCATTAGCTAATCATGGAAGTCGAAAATTCTCAAAATTTGAGAGATGGATGATGCACAATGCATCGACTGTAGGTAATGAAAAACAACAACTACAAGCACACACATTTAATAGAAATAACACATATAAGAGTGAAAATCATGTGCAATGGACATCTGTAGGGATTTTAGAGAGAACAATGCCACAAAAGATTACAAGGGACTTGAGGTTCCACCTCATTTGTATACACTATCATCTAGAATTAAATAATTATGTATATAATAATATTAAAAAAATCCCAAATCTAGTCAACCAAACATACACAACAATAAACATATGGATTGCAATATAAATTGTTGTTGTTGAAAAAAAGTGATACATCAAGGATAATGTCTACATATATTCTCTAATTGCCAACCCTAGTATCAAGAGGAAAACAACACAAACCCTACAAATCCAGATTTGAACATAATGGGAAAGATGAAGTCCTATTGTCTTACTGAGAATGAATATCCATCCTATATATCCTCAATGTTGTTGGGTTTCTCCTTTGATGTAACTTCCCACTCAAACCCTAATGCTCTAACAATGTATACCTTATAATTAAGATTTTTGTGGTGAGATTTTTCTTCAGAATAGATAGAAATATCCATAGTATTATTTATTACTGGTCATCATTTCGGATCCAAAACATGATCCATCTTCAGGACACAAAGCCGAAAAGATGAGAGGAGAAGAGAAACTTATAAGTAACAAACATCGACGATCATCAATTAAAAATAAGGACACTCACTCACAACAAAAGACAAAAACCTAAAAATATATGAAATCATTAATTATAATTAAATTAAATTTAATACTACTAATGTTATTAGTTCTAATAAAACATTGGTAAAGGAAATCAAACAAAGGAAAGTACTAAATCTAGGTTAAATAATACAAATATTACTAAGGAAACCTAAAATATTATTATATTATTATTAAGAAACCCTCAAATATTGTATCATTATAACACTTATAAGGTTAAGGCTTATACATGTATTAATAATGATTAATAATAGTAATACTTAGATATTAATTACTTAAGTATTAAAACCCTAAATTTTTTATTAATTACTTAGGTATTAAAACCCTAAAATTTTATTAAATTATTAAATTTAAGGTTCATAATAGTACTAGATATTGATTACTTAGGGATATTAGTTATTTAGGGTTATTAGATATAGAAGAAATTTATAAAAGGAGAAGAAAAAAAAAGGCAAATAAAACATACAAAAAGGAGAAAGGAAGGAGAAAGGTAAACATACAAATAAGAGGTAAAAAAGAAAAATAATAGAAATCTAGGGGAACAAAAAGAAACCAAGAAGCCACAAAAAAAGGGGGGAAAAATTTAATGGAGGTTGAGGGAAAACATGCTATGCTTTTACTTGTTTCTTTTGTGATAGATCAAAGGAATCCAATTCTCGCTAATCTCTAGACCCCCATCTTTATTCAGGTTGTTGGAATGCTTGATAATTTCCATGGTTTCTCGAATTCGATGCTTGAAAAAGTGATCTTATTTTGCAAGGATCTCGGTGTTTTCTAAGCACACGTGGTGTTTGGTTGTAAGGGAGTGTTATGTGAATAGTGAGGTGCGAGTGCGTTCAAACCTGATGTCGTCTCCTTGTTCTTTAATACTAATTTGAAAAGAATGATATGTTTCTCCAACGTAGCATTTGCCACATGAGCACTCGATCTTGTAGACTCCTTTGAATTGACGTTGGTCAATGTTGTCTTTTACGATCTCATTTTTTGTTTGATGGTTCTTGATGGCTTGAAAGCAGTTGTGATCTCTTTCTTTCTTAGTACTTTGGAAATCTTGTCAGTGACCCCTTGAATGTAAGTTAGCTAAGTTCTCTTTCTAGAGGAATGGTTGTTGTAGGTATGAGTTTCATTGTTTGTTCTTTCTAAGGATTTTCTTATCACACTTCTAATGTCATTGTCTTTGTAACCTATGCTTCCGAAGACTTTGGATATGTGATATTTTTCATGTTCCAAGTTATCTTCATTAGAGATTTTGATGTCCCTTGTGGCCAAGGTGTTAAGTACTCTTATCTTCTGGGTGGGGTGGTGATTAGAGCTTGTGTGCAGATAGTTTTTTGTGTGGGTTTTCTTTCTGTAGATTGCATGTCCTAGGTTGCCATCCTCTTTCATGTTGATTAGCACATCCAGGAATGGAATGCTACTATTATCCTCTAATTCCATTGTGAACTTAATATCCCTTGAAAGACCTTTCAAATCTTGAATCTCATTTATTAGACTACTTGGAAAATCAAACAATATTTGTCTTCCAAATGATGTTCGATCGATACAATTCTCCATTAGGGAAAATTTCAAGGGCTAAATTTATCCCATGGGATAATTTTCCATGTTTTCCCCCAAAAAATATTCACCATTTTCTTTTCTTTTTTTCTAAAAATGATTCGCTTGAAATCTATAAGATAAAATTATTTTACTCTAAAAATCGCCAAAATTTTCTAGAAGCTATATAAAATATTTATAAATTTAAATATTTTTACAAAAATATTGTCAAACATTTTATTGTTGTCATTTTAAGAATAAGTAAATTTGGCCAAGGTTTATGAACTTTTTTTTTTTTTGTAAGTAAGAGGTTTTATATAAAAAAGGCCTTCAAAAACCAAGACCAAAAGTACAAAAACTTGATAACAATCGGACTGTAGTTACTGAACTGCCCCAATGAAGGGGAAACCAGTTCAACCAGCTGGGTAAGTTTAGCATTTGATAATCTACCAGTCTTATAGAACAGAGCTAAGCTAACTAAGTTGTAACTAAAAGCAGAAACCATAAAAGAAAAGACCCATGAGGGGTCATACACTTGGCAAGTAACCTGGCCAGGTGGCAAGAATGGTTGCGTGCCAAGGCTCCCCCTCAACAGGCGTCCCTCTGCTTTCCAAAAGCATGTCAGTGACCGTGGGGCTCTCGTTCCTGTTGGCAGCTGGTAGGGCGTCTCCTTGCGGACTGTGCACATGCAGGCCTGTGGCTGTCGCCGCTTCCATGTCCTCATGCTGGCCCTGCTCCACTATGTCCTATGTTGCACTCTGTGTCTTAGCATTTATGTCGTCACTTTCTGTATGGGGCGCTCCTGCTGAAGCAACGCCTACTGGGTTTGAGGGGAAAGCGTCTTGGAAGGTAGATAAGATTTGAAGGAGGGTCGATATTTTTTCATCCATAAGCTGTAGTCGAAATTGGAGGTCCTCCATTCCCTAACGAAGTTCGAAAACTAGACCGTAGAGAATGGTGAAACTCTCTTTTAGCTGCAAATCAGGTGTGGATTCGGTGGATGCGGACGTATTGTTTCAGGCAGTTCGAACAGGAGGTGGCTCCCCTAAGAGATGCCTTGAGGAACCAGTAACCGGTGCATGGGAAGGATTGAAGATTCTAGAGTTCAGCAGGACAACAAGGTGATGCAAAGAAGAGCCCGACAAGCTTTCAATCATGGCTAAGCAATCAAACCGGGAGATAGGCGAGGTGGAGGAGGTGAGAGGTGCTAGCTCGGACTGTAGAGGTGGTGAGGAGATTGTGGAGGGAGAACCAGGGGGAGAAACAGATGCTTGGGGTTGAGGAGGAGGCCAAGGAGAGCCTCTTCATGATCATCCTCTTTGTCGCGGCATAATTTGAAAGCGGAGAATGACTAGGTGCTCCAGGCGAATGCAGAGAGCCTGGGGTTGGCCGGGGCCTGTGAGCACCATGAAAATACAGTTAGAACCAGGCCAGGGCAGCGGAGGAATGTGGGAATCGGTCCGCGGGAGAGAAAGAGGAGCAAAGGCAGACGGAGAAACCATCGAACAATTCGTAATGGAGGTCGGAAGTATCAAAATTAATGTTTCTACAATCGATGTGAAGGCTAGTTAATGTAGGGTATAGGCGGCGGTTGTTGGCACGAGCTGATCACATGGCGCTCTGCCCTATTGGCCTACCTGGACTCCCTCTTTGCACCAGTTTTCATGCACTAACACCCCATCCGGGGGAAGGTTTATGCACTTTAACATAAGTGTGGATCCTTAAAATTTTCCTAAATCGTACTTAGTTTTGATAGAGAGAAAGAGTATTCCTAAATCGTCACCATTCTCATCCTCTGGAAGTATCCATTCATCATTTTTGGTGCTTGTCCCTATAAGATATTGAAAATGAATGCCAAATATAGAGTGAATATTGGTAATGAGTCTTAGATATAGAGGGTGCTAGGCACTTTGTATGCCTTGCTATAGACTAAACAAATTGTTGTAGAAAAGAGGGAGTAGATACCCTTGGAGAGGCTATAAAAACTCGTTGAATCTAGAGGGAGAAGATCCTTGTTAGAATGCGAAGGCCTG
>JASDQU011248334.1:17504-43043 GCA_032191745.1 Picea mariana | reverse complement strand
GCGTCGTTGTCTGACTATCGACGAGGCCGACAGAGTATTAAATGACTGTCACAGCGGCGCTTGTGGGGGCCATCTTTCGGGCATCGCCACAGCTCAAAAGATTATTCAGGCCGGTTACTTTTGGCCTACCGTGTTTCATGACTACATTCATGCCGTGAGACGTTGCGAACAATGTCATCTCTACGCCAACAAAGCTCACGCTCCCCCCGCTCTTCTTCACCCTGTCATTACTGCAGGCCCCTTTTGCAAATGGGGCATTGACTTTATGACTTGTAATCCCGCTTCCAGCAATGGTCACAAATACATTGTTGTGGTTGTCGATTACTTCACCAAATGGGCTGAAGCTATGCCCACCTTCAACAATACCGTTGACACTGCAGCGCGTTTTTTCTTCANAACAAAGCCCGTGCTCCCCCCGCTCTTCTTCACCCGGTCATCACTGCAGGCCCCTTTTGTAAATGGGGCATTGACTTTATGACTTGTAATCCCCCCTCCAGCAATGGTCACAAATACATTGTTGTCGCTGTCGATTACTTCACCAAATGGGCCGAAGCTATGCCCACTTTCAACAACACCGCTGACACTGCAGTGCGTTTTTTCTTCAATCACGTCATATCCAGGTTCGGAGTACCACTCCAACTCGTTTTCGACCACGGGAAACACTTCGAGAATGAGATCTTCGTCGAACTCTCATCTCAGTTAGGCTTCTCTCACGAGTTTGCCTCACCATACTACCCTCAGTCAAATGGACAGGTTGAGGCAGTGAACAAAGTCCTCAAGACCATGTTACAACACACAGTTAATAAACATAAAACCAATTGGCATCATATGTTATTTTCCGTGCTATGGGCTTATTGAACGGCAGTAAAGACCGCTACGGGTTTTACACCATTTCATTTAGTCCATGGGATCGAGGCAACTCTTCCCATTGAGTGCGAAATTCCCACCCTTCGCACCGCAATCGAGCTTTTACCTGACACTACTCTGATGGAGCAGCGCTTGCTGAACTTGGAGTCTCTGGATGAAGATCATCGATCCGCATTACAGAACAATGAGGCAGCCAAAAAACGATCCAAGGCTACCTTCGATCGCCATGTCAACCTTCGATCATTTCGCAAAGGCGACCTTGTCCTGGCCTATGATATCGCTCATGATACCTTTGGCCATGGAAAATTCGAATCACTTTGGCATGGCCCTTACATCATCCAACATTGCCTCACCAAAGGCACATACATCCTGGCCTCCCCCGAAGGCCTCTCGCTCAAAGAACCCATCAATGGGTTATACCTCAAGAAATTTTATGCTTAAACGTAGTCATGCTACTTTAGGTTCTTTTCTTTTCTAGCATTTTTAATCTTTTTTCTCCCTCATCTAAACTATCCTTTGTGCTATTGATAGATGACTCCTCCACCAACTTACCACATTGGTTATGCCGACGGCGCCAGCCATTGGACACAAAATCTCGCTTCGACTGCTTGGGATCTCTACACCCCATCACATGAACTACTACATTCCAGCGGCATCTGTTTAGGACCAACAACCAATAACCAAGTTGAATACACTGCTATCATTGGCCTCCTGACCAATGCCCAGCATCACCATATTCGTCACCTTATCATTTTCCTCGACTCTCAATTGGTCTTTCTCCAACTCAACAATGTGTACCATGTACGCGATCCGTGCCTCGNTTATTATCTCGACATTTTGATTCCATTACATTTACACATATTCCAAGAGAATTGAATCAAACAACAGATGAAATAGCTAACATGGTGTTAGATTGGCATATATCACATCAAGCTACACATACATAAACATCTCATATATCCTGTCACAGCATATAGATAGAATCGACATCATCATCATCAACACAAAAACATATGTAAACAACATTTGGATCAAAAACATGTATACTCATATATATATATATATATGGGCCCCTCAGGCCATCCCAATGTTTACATACAAAAAACAGTACATCGGCCCACAGGCCAGTGCCACATCTCGGTACAAAAATTGGCTCACCAGCCTATCAAAAAGGTCTACAATGTACATACATACATCAGGGTGCCTCTAACGCACCCCCGGCTGCCCCTCCCTCAGGAGGAGGTGGTGGAACATCTGCAAGACCCTCCTGCCCCGGCGGCAGGCGTCCACTAGTCATCGCGGGAAGCACAGCTGCTCGTTGCACTATCCCCCACCATGGTGGCGGTAAGCCAATGCACTGCTCCAGGAACCCCTCATCTTGGATACGGATCCACATGCCCTCAGGCACGTCCTGTAACATCGTCTCAAGACGACGACGTATATCATCCAAATCTACTCCGGCTGTCGCCGAAGGAGCATGTGATGGCCCCGCACCAGGGTCATCATACCGGCGCCTCCTCACCGGTCTCTCGGGCTCTACAGGTCACCCAGCGGCCTCATCTCATCGTCGTCTCTCTCCACATGGCAGTCTCTTCGGATCTTGCTGAACCAACGCTCTATACAACTCCACCTCGCGCCCGCGAGGTGCCAAATCTGCACATACACAAAGCAACAAACAACAGATCGTATCAGTGTCTATACATCATACATATGAACTAATATATCAAAATATCATATAAATCAAAAACATATACACAAATCAACATACCTCAATGATCAAAAACCTCCCGAGGAGGCAATACCATGTCCAGGTCCCTCCGGAAGTCCACCCCAGCATAGGGGTACTGCAGTATGACCTGCGGAATCTGCCGCCATAACTGCACCGCCTACGCCGTCAAATAGTGCCCGCCTTCGCCACCACTGTGGCGAACCAAAACTGATGACCACCACCTCAAGCGCATCTCTCATACCTCTAGAGCCTCTAGTAGCACCCTCGAGCGCAGCATCGACACCCTCTCCAAGAAATAGGCTACCAGGATCAAGCCGAACGCGAACTCCCTAGTGCCTGTGGACCGACAATGGTCCAGCTGCACGATCATCCGTGCGTGCAGTGTCAAACCCTAGGAGAACCGCTCACGGCCCACCACTACCCTCTCCATCACCAGCAACTCGCCACCACTGATCCGGTGGGTCGCTTGTGACCCATACACCCGAACAATCATCGCCGCTATGCAACGATGCAACAGGGCATCTATCCCACTAATACTCACTATAGTCCCAGATATGTAGTGCTTTCCTGAGCAATATCACTTAGAAACATCCCGTAGGTGTGTGTCCCTCGGCAGCATAGGCTCTGCTAGCAGCGGTGTTCCCTAGAAGGGGAGCCCAGTCAAGAAATATATATCCTCCACCGCAGTGAAGGGGATCTACTCTCCTCGCATGAGGAAGTAGTGTTGATCTGGGCTCCACATATGGAGCAAGAACTAGAGTAAGTACTCCTGTGCCCATATCAACGGGCACTCAAAAAACTTTAGCAACCCACTGGTTGCTAAAGCCGCTCGAACTGCAAGCCCTCCATTAGCCACAGCGTCTCGCAACTGTGACCAGTCTTGCTCATGCCACCGCACATCCATGGTCACTGCTAGCCACCTGCACACAACCCAGAGCCCTATATTAGCTTATGCAACCATACAATGCATCAAAAAGGCTCATTTTTTACCCTGAAACCTCACCTCAAAGGCGTGGTTTTACCACCCACAGGCGCGCACACCTGCGCACCTGTTCACTATACAGGCGCGCACGTATGCACGCCTGTTTTTCTCACAGGTGCGCTCGTGAGCGCGCCTGTTCACAATAGAGGTGTGTGCTAGGGTGCACCTTTCAAACCCACAGGCGCACTCTGGAGCGCGCCTGTCTGTTCACCCCACAAGAGCGCACTCATGCATGCCTGTCCACCTCATAGGTGCGCCCCTAGGGCGTTCTTTAAATTCCTTCTCACGTGCACCAATGCATGCTTATTCAGTGTACACGCATGCACGTATGTGCGCCTTCCACTGAGTCACCCGTGCATGTGGGCCCACATCCTACCAAAAAACCTCTCAAAACCCCTGTACGGCCCCTTGTACCTACCCTGCCCAAAAATTGGAAACCTATTTCTATGCAGGATGATCAGACCACTAACCTGAAACTTGCACATCGTCGATCGGATACCTCATGCTCCCAGAATCACTCAATCTCCTCTGAATTTGCTCGTCCAGTCACTGTAGCAGTAGGTACAAGTGAGGTGGCAATGTGGGCCCTACAGCTATATATAGGCTTTTTGCCAAACTTCCACTCACCATTCTGGGAGCCCACGGTGTCCGTTTTTCGAGCCGTCTTCAGCCATGAGATCAGCATCCCACCACCTACATCACAGCTTTCCCAGGGCCACTTTTCATCCTGAGCCCCCGGGGCGCCCTTTTTTCATACCATGGTCAGGTACGCACACGCATTGTCACGTTTATCTAATACATGCTCATATCTTTGATTCTCTTCAGATATTGTTCACTTTGGGTATTTGGTTGTTCTATGTGCAGGTACTTGATCCTCATCTCTCCACATCATTCCTTCAGGTATATACTCAGCACTGGCATGTAGTCTCTCCCGCTGTATTGCATTTACATTTCTAGTCACACCCTCTGATATTGGCCTTTAGGACACCCATTTCTGGCTCTGCAGTACTCACACCTCTATTTTTACATCTTCAGTACCGGTACCTGGTATCTTTCTTACCCACATGAGTTGTCTCATTCATAGCACCTTTTTTTCACTTTTGACACTCATGTTGTTCTTCATTACCCTTTAGGGATGGGAGTCCCGGTAGTCTTTCATCATGTTGCGCATCAACCACATACTTCTTCTCTCCTCATTTTGCTAAGATTCCCATATGGACTCCCAGATCATCGCTTTATGGTTATGTTCTTTTTTACTTGCACCTCCACAGGATCATGAACCCACCATTTCATCCACCATCAGTTTGCCCATTTGCGAACCTATCTTCGTTTCACCTACCTCATACAGAAACTCGCCAATGGGGCCCCCACCCTTCATCAGTTTTCCAAGAAATTTATGCTTTCCCTGGGGAACTCGTTTCACACTGGGGCACCTGTTTCTATATTTGTACATCTTTCCCACATTTGTTCATTATTTATTGTACAAACACCTTTATTTTCCGTTATTTACTTTTGTCATCACTGTTGGCGACCTGCTTTCCTTTTGGCCACACACAACCCATGTCACCCTTGGTTGGAGCATTACTTCTCATTTACCCTTGCCGGCATCATCTATATCTTCAGAGTACTACCTAGATCACTTACCTATACCCTCTGAATTTGTTCACCTTGTTCTGCCTCTGGCACAACTTATCCTCAGTCTTGGCGTCCCCCTGACACTCGACCTTGTCACACGGTTGCAGCCACTGTTTGTCTCATACATTCTCCAGCCAAGGGCAGTCTTGAGTCTTCCCACTTCTTGAATTTGTCCATGTACCTCTGCCACTTCCTCACCACAGTAGATTCTGTGAAGCCCTTTGCTTCTGGGAGTCACGTCCCCCTTTTGTCAACATCAACACAATTTTCTAGGAGGGCGACAGTATCTTGATTCTCATTTTCCATTTAATGAGAGATCTCGGACGGCATAGGGGGAAACACCATTGCTCCCTGATGTCGTTGACCCCCATAACATTTGATGCCAACACTTTCTCATGTTGCGGTGGGTCTTACTTTGTGACTATTGCAGTTTTTTCTTATCAGTTGTCGAAGACCTCTGAACTTGGTAGGGCCATCAATGCCCACATCACCGTCGCTGTTTATTTCTGTGACCTTTACCTATGGTTCAGAGTATGTTCCTTTACAGAATTGTCTTCTTCCTTTATCATTCTGCCCCCGAGGGCGTTGCAGTTGTCTACACCAACGTTTCCGTCATCTTTTTTCAGAGTTACATCATACGAGCATGGGGCATGCCCGCCTCGTTTGTACACAGTTGTATATTGTTACACACCCTGTGGAAAATCGGCTTCTACAGGTTCCTTTCTTCTCCAACGGATCGCTCTACACGGTCCCACTCTTGCTCTCCCTTACATCACCATTCTCAGTAAAAGAAACATTGATGGATTTTGGCTATACGTATGCTCCTAACCTCATCCATCAGGGAGCATCTGTTATCACTGAAATTTCATCCACACATGGCGAAAAAAACTCCGCATCGTCAAAACAGGACTGAAGTCATTCATGGCACAGGATTAATTCCATAACATTGCAAAAGGGTCAAAAACTATACAAAGTGACCAAAAATTGAAGGGCGCTTTACAGAATCTGGGTGCGCGCGCATATGCGTAGAATAGCTAAACGCCGCACCTGCTAAACGGTGCATTTATTGAAATTGGTCGGCCTCCCAACCACTAATGGATCAGCTCCCAAGTCGATTTGACAACAAATCTGAGCTCAATCCACATGGTGGGCTGGTCAAAGACCTAATTGAGCCCTAAAGAGCCCCTTTTCACACTCCAAAGAGGTTACATAATCACCCAATGCTAGGCTATAAAAAGCCATGAATAACCATCACTTTCTCAAAGAATTTCATGCATTGTTATGCTGCCAAGATTTTTAAGGACTCATTCTTTGACAAGAACACATAGGCATCATTTCATAGAGCTTTCCACCTCTCTCTTGAGTGGATAAGCTAGGAGTTCTTTCACCCACATTTTCATCTTTTCATTGTAAGGAGAGCAAGATTGTGAGGGCCTCAAGAGCCTTCCATTGGAGAAAGAAGGGACCCAAGTCCCCTTTCTTCATCGTGCCTTTGGATTTCATCAATAGATCAGCGTATACATTGGTGATATTGGTCCATTTGTATTTATTTTTCATATGCTCATAGTTTTAGTTTGTTTTAATTTATTTCTTGTTTATAGTTTTGTTGTTTCTCTTTCTAACTTTTTCTCTACAGCTGCCATGCCTAGCAGAGTCCAACTGGGCATGTAAGCACCCTTTATTTTCTCACCAAGTGATGAATTGGGTGAAAACACGAGGCAAAGTAAGTCTATATTTCAGTGGTTTGATAATCGTGGTGTGGTAGCAGAAAAAGGGAAGGAAAGGCTGATGTAGCAGAGAATATATGCAAAATTCTGAAAATGCAGATTGGTCTTACACCCGCTGATAGCTGGTGCAGAGGAAAGACAATAAACAATTATAGAAACCCAAATCCATTCTCTATACTAGTGGTCGTACTAAACTATAATGAAGCACATCAGTTAGAAGAAAATGAAATGAACGCAGTTGTGACAGAATAAGGAAGAAATAAACAATATGATAAAGACAATATCAACTGTGAGTAAGGAACATATAAATGAATTCCAAACATATTTAACACAACTGAAAAGAAGAAGAACATGCTGAAAGAAATCGACCGTGATGAATCTCACAGTCACAAGGAAAAAATCATCTTTATTACTCCATTAATGGCTTACAAAATAACTCAGCAATTACAATGAACCCCTCTTCGAAAGAGGTTTTCCCTCAACACTGCACTCGTGCCCCCCTCTATTAGTTACATACATCAGTCTTTTTAAAAAGAAAAATAAAAATCTTTGTGTTCCAGGAATCTGAAACGATTCCTCTTCATGGAATCTATGAATGCCAGGTGCGTCTTCCAGATGCTCTGCTGTTACCTGAACCACTGCTAATCATTTGACAAGTAGGGTATTTACTTTCATATAGCTCTCCTGTTTACAGTTTGAATTCTCCTTAATATCCATAATGAGTCTTCCCATGTCACTATTCTGTACCGATCCCTTTGAATTCCCATTCTCTGCAAATCCTCCATACGAATTCTTATTGATCTTTTGCCCAAGGCTTGCATTGTACACAGGCTATCTATCAGCACCATCTTTGCTGAAGGAATAGGTAGGCAGACTGTAACTTCCAGCATTATTCTTGGACCATCTTTGAGAACGATCTGTATTTCCAAACCAAACAACATTCTGATTGAGTTGTTCTCTGGTTGTCATTTCCTGCCCGATCCCACCACAACAAACAATAGTCTTCAATTTCTGGGTGGTTGGGTACACTAAGAGAATTTGAAAAGAAATTGAGCAATCGTTTCATCGTACCAGTTTTCCAAGATCTTCATCCTCGATTTGAAAAGCCCATCTACGTCATGAATTACATAAGATTCTGTCGACATCCATTTTCTCTCATTTGGAATCCAAATTGGTAAAACCCCACTTTCATAAGGCTCCCATTTTGAAGCATAGAGATACTTATACAGTCTAGTTATGGCTTCGAAATTTGTATGCATTTGAATATGGTGATCAATAATAACATTGCACCCTTCTCCAACCTCAATGACCACTCCTACCTTTTGAAGAGCATCTTTGAATTTATGAATGGCATCCCCATAGGACGCCTCGTCAATACAAGGAACATCGTCCTCTTCTAATTGCCGAGCAATATTGGACTTCCTGTCGATTTCAGCAGATGGATGTTTTCTCAGTCTCTTTGTCTCGACCCTTGATCTACTCTTTGTTTCTATTTTGTCTGTCGGCTTTACATCTGCGAAGGCCATGCGACCACTCTCGATCATGATCATATGGGAGCTAAGAAATAAATAGATCTGATGGCTCACTGTTGCTCCATCTATGATGCGACATGACATCCGACACGACTATACGATGAGCAAACCGATGATCGAATCGTAGCTGCTTCGAATCCTCGTTGGCCTCTGAGAGCAGTAGGCCTTCCTTTCTCCAGCTGTCGAAACACCTAATCGATCCTGTCGCTTCCGATTGAGCTTAATTTATTCTTTTTAGGCGCACCTTCTGAATCTGATCAATTCTTCATTGTCGAATGTCCGCAAAGGCCTAGATTGCCCTCAAATGCATTCTACAGGCCTTGTGAAAATGCCCTTAATGAAGGAACGCCCCCTGTAAAAAGGTTGAAAGAGAAGTTGAAATGATCCAGGCTTATCAGCCCTGTGAAAGACTCAGTAATCTGACCAAAGAGTTGGTTCTGGGAGACGTCCAAGGATTCAAGTAACATCAAGCTTCCTGTTGTGAGTCCACCTCATGGATTCTCTTGCATGCGCCTTGTTTTGTGACCATTTTGTTAGCAATAATTTACGTGGTTTGTCTTTTTCATATCTCTAGCACCTGGGGAGATCTAGAGGAGGCGGCTCCAATGTTTCCATGCAATCACGACCATTTTTTAGCTAGAAACGCCATCATGTAAGGAGGCCAGAGCGGTGACACTGCCTTCTTTGAAGAGAAAATGCTTTTGAATAGCTATCAGATTCTGTTTTCTGGAATTCTGTGACTGCCAGGTGTTCTGACAGTTCTTTGAACCGTCACTAACCTGAGCCTCTCCTAATCAATGGTCCATCCTCCCACCTGTCGGATGTTATACCAAGCACTCTATTTTTTCATTTATGGTAAGCCCAAGGGCATTCTGGATCAGTGAATGCTCCCTATTATTCTGAAAACTGTTATTCCAGAAACCTTATGCCTACTATAACGTGTTTACTAATAGATAGATTTGCACATTGTTTTAACACTGCACCATTGTAAAAGAAGCTCCTTTGCCTCCCAATCAAAATGCTTATTCCACTTTGTAAATCGTTTCCAGCCTGATTCTTTCTTTAAGCATTCAAGATAAGCCATGCACAATTTTCCATATCGTAGTTTTGCACATCATACACTTTGAGACTCTAAATGCACCCTAGAATGGATGCATTATTCATGTCCATCTCACAGTATATGAAACTTAAAATGGAGACATTTTGTGATGTCTTTGAGCAATTTTAGGTGCAGACTTCTCCATTGATACCAGCTCCAACTCTGAATAAATGTTATATCAGCTTCACTTTTCCGTGTCATTTTCCTTCATAATACAGAAAGGCTTTCATCCCAAACAAGAATGTTCTCCAAAGAAGACTCAAACTCTGTAAGCTGCTCTTCTGATAAGTCATGTTGAAGAGGTATTGATTTCCAACCAATCAAGGGTGTCTTATCCCTTTCTTTTATGATCATGTAAGCCATTGATCTGCACAAAAATAATTGTAATGTCATCAGTACTATTTTAATTCTGCAACCACAATCGATATGATTTTGCAACAACTGTTGCACAGGCATCATGCAGATCCTTAAACTTAGCAAGCTCATTGATTTTGTAATTCTTATGCAGCAAGGAGGGGGGTCTTTGAATCACATGACCAGCAGCTTCGAGATTTGAAATACTGATATCCATCATGCCTGCCAATCTGTAGAAGGATCCTGCTCATAATGCAGGGATTTAGCTTGGAGACGATTTGGGCAAAAAGTGCCTAAGTTAAATAAAAAAATTTCAATATCTGTTACAACATAGGCTTCATCTAGGGATGGTACTTTCTCGTAAAGTGCCAAGAACAATAGACTAGGTGCCTTCATCCATTGGGTGACCTTATGCGAAAGATGTAATTCTGAGTTCTCCTGCCAATGAAATCACCATCAGAAACTTTTAATGGAGTCGCCAGAGCATGTGCAACCAATACTTGCCTATGACTAGCTGCTCAACCAGGCCTTAGGACTATGACAATGTCGTTCTCCTAGGGATAGATATCAGCATCGAAATCCCCGGCAACGACGCCAAAATGTTGACACTTGAAACTAAAATGGGTTGCAACAAATCAATCCCGAGGCAACCTCGAACCACTTTGGATTGGAACCTTCCCTCCTCCAACACGAGAGGGATCTCTCAAAAAATGTCACAATATAAAATTAAGTAAGCGTGAAAAAGGTGGGTAGATTTATGGGTAAATGATGGTCTTGGATTCTTAGAGTTTGGGGGTTAAACCGGGGAAATGGTCCATTGGGCATGGAGTCAAATGAAAACTAAAGAAAGGAGAAAATAGTAGTGATCAAATAACTTGCAGAAAGCGAGGCAAAGTAAGTACATCTTTCTGCAGTTTGATAATCGTGGTGTGGTAGCAGAAAAAGGGAAGGAAAGGCTGATGTAGCAAATAATATATGCAGAATTCTGAAAAAGCATATTGGTCTTACACCCGTTGATAGCTGGTGCAGAGGAAAGACAAGAAACAATTACAGAAAACCCAAATCCATTCGCTATAGTAGTGGTCGTACTAAACTATAACGAAGCACATCAGTTAGAAGAAAATGAAATGAACGCAGTTGTGACGGAATAAGGAAGAAATAAAAAATATGATAAAGACAATATCAACTGTGAGTAAGGAACATATAAATGAATTCCAAACATATTTTAACACAGCTGAAAAGAAGAAGAACATGCTGAAAGAAATCGACCGTGATGAATCTCACAGTCACAAGGAAAAAATCATCTTTATTACTCCATTAATGGCTTACAAAATAACTCAGCAATTACAATGAACCCCTCTTCGAAAGAGGTTTTCCCTCAGCGCTGCACTCACGCCCCCCTTTAATAGTTACATACATCAGTCTTTTTAAAAAGAAAAATAAAACTCTTTGCGTCCCAAGAATCTAAAATGGTTCCTCTTCATGGAATCTATGAATGTCAAGTGCGTCTGCCAGATGCTCTGCTATTACCTGAACCATTGCTAATCAATTGACAAGTGGGGTATTTACTTTCATATAGCTCTCATGTTTACAGTTTGAATTCTCCTTAATATCCATAATGAGTCTTCTCAGGTCACTATTCTGTACCGATCCCTTTGAATTCCCATTCTCCACAAATCCTCCATACGAATTCTTATTGATCTTTTGCCCAAGGCTTGCATTGTACATAGGCTGTCTATCAGCACCATCTTCGCTGAAGGAATAGGCAGGCGGACTGTAACTTCCAGCATTATTCTTGGACCATCTTTGAGAACGATCTGTATTTCCAAACCAAACAACATTCTGATTGAGTTGTTCCGTGGTTGTCATTTCCTGCCCGATCCCGCCACAGCAAACAATAGTCTTCAATTTTTGGGTGGTTGGGTACACTAAGAGAATTTGAAAAGAAATTGAGCAATCGTTTCATTGTACCAGTTTTCCAGGATCTTCAACCTCGATTTGAAAAGCCCATCTACGTCATGAATTACACAAGATTCTGCCGACATCCATTTTCTCTCATTTGGAATCCAAATTGGTAAAACCCCACTTTCATAAGGCTCCCATTTCGAAGCCTAGAGATACTTATACAATATGGTTATGGCTTCGAAATCTGTATGCATTTGAATATGGTGATCAACAATAACATTGCACCCTTCTCCAACCTCAGTGACCACTCCTACCTTTTGAAGAGCATCTTTTAATTTATGAATGTCATCCCCATAGGATGCCTCGTCGATACAAGGAACATCGTCCTCTTCTAATTGCCGAGCAAGATTGGACTTCATGTCGATTTCAGCAGATGGATGTTCGCCTGGTCTCTTTGTCTCGGCCCTCAATCTGCTCTTTGTTTCTATTTCCTCTGTCGGCTTTACATCTGCGAAGGCCATGCGATCGCTCTCAGTCGTGATCATCTGGGAGCTCAAAAATAAATAGATCCGATGGCTCACTGTTGCTCCATCTATGTTGCGACATGACATCCGACACAACTATATGATGAGCAAATAGATGATCAAATCGCAGCTGCTTCGAATCCTCGTCAGCCTTTGAGAGCAACAGGCCTTCCTTTCTCTTGCTGCCGAAACAACCAATCGATCCCGCCGCTTCCGATTGAGCTTAATTTATTCTTTTTAGGCGCACCTTTTGAATCTAATCAATTCTTCATTGTCGGAGGTCCGCAAAGGCCTGGATTTCCCTCGAATGCATTCTGCGAGCCTTGTGAAAATTCCCTTAATGAAGCAACACCACCTGTAAAAAGGTTGAAAGAGAAGTTGAAATGATCCAGGCTTATTAGCCCTGTGAAAGACTCAATAATATGACCAGAGAGTTGGTTCTGGGAGACATCCAAGGATTCCAGTAACATCAAGATTCCTATTGTGAGTCCACCTCGTGAATTCTCTTGCATGTGCCTTGTTTTGTGACCGTTTCATTAGAAATAATTTATGTGGTCTGTCTTTTTCATCTCTCTATCACCTGGGGAGATCTGGAGGAGGTGGCTCCAATGTTTCCACGCAATTGTGACCATTTTTTAGCTAGAAACGCCATCATGTAAGGAGGCCAGAGCGATGACACTGCCTTCTTTGAAGGGAAAATGCTTTTGAATAGCTATTAGATTCTGTTTTTTGGAATTCTATGACTACCAGGTGTTATGACAGATGTTTGAACCGTCACTAACCTCAGCCTCTCCCACCTGTCGGCTATTATACCAAGCACTCTATTTTTTCATTTATGGTAAGCCCAAGGGCATTCTGGATCAGTGAATGCTCCCTATTATTCTGGAAACTGTTATTCCAGAAACCTTATGCCTACTATAACAGGTTTACTAATAGATAGCTTTGCACATTATTTTAACACTGCACCGTTGTAAGAGAAGCTCCTTTGCCTCCCAATCAAAATGCTTATTCCACTTTGTAAATCGTTTCCAGCCTGATGCTTTCTTTAAGCATTCAAGATAAGCCATGCACAATTTTTCATATCGTAGTTTTTCACATCATACACTTCGAGACTCTAAATGCGCCCTAGAATTGATGCATTATTCATGTCCATATCACAGTATATGAAACTTAAAATGGAGACATTTTGTGACGTCTTTGAATAGTTTTAGGTGCAGACTTATCCATTGATACCAGCTCCAACTCTGAATAAAAGTTATATCAGCTTCACTTTTCCGTGTCATTTTGCTTCATAATACAGAAAGGCTTTCATCCCAAACAAGAATGTTCTCCAAAGAATACTCAAACTCTGTAAGCTTCTCTTCTGATAAGTCATGTTGAGGAGGTATTGATTTCCATCCAATCAAGGGTGTCTTATCCCTTTCTTTTATGATCATGTAAGCCATTGATCTGCACAAAAATAATTGTAATGTCATCGGTATGAGTTTCATTTTGTAACCACAACTGATATGATTTTGCAACAACTGCTACACAGGCATCATGCAAATCCTTAAACTTAGTAACCTCATTTCTTTTGTAATTCTTATGCAGCAAGGAGGGGGGTCTTTGAATCGCATGACCAGCAGCTTCGAGATTTGAAATACTGATATCCATCATGCCTATCAATCTGCAGAAGGATCCTGCTCATAATGCAGGGATTTAGCTTGGAGATGATTTGGGCAAAAAGTACTTGAGTTAAATCAGAAATTTTCAATATCTGTTACAACAACAGGTAGGCTCCTTTTCTAGGAGATCACACATCAAAGCCATATAATTGGAGAATGGCTTAGGTCTCTTCACATGTCTCGTGGTTCCTTCGGGAACACCATATTTATCTCCATCTTGAATAAGCTCTCTAGCTCAAGCTAGCTTTATTTTATGGGATATTGTCATCTAAGGAGGTTCTTGAAAATCTACTATGTCATTAGCTTCTATAATTTCCTCATTATGGGAAGTTACGACTTCCCTCACTGGTTCAGCAGCTCTAGGAACCTCCCTCACTGAGTCTACAACTCTGGGGACTACGAGTTCCTCTTCATATACCTCTTCAAGATGGCATTTTCTCGATTTCTTGAGCACTGCATCTTCATCAAAGGTCACATACATGTTGATCTCAATGTGGAGGTGACCTAGTATATAGATCCTGAAGGCCTTGGAGACCTCATAGTATCCCACAAATATTCCCCTCTTTCCTGAGGGTTCCAACTTTTTTCTTCTCTCTTTCAGTATATGTATAAACACTGGGCAGCCAAATATTTTGAGATGGCTTACCTCTGGCTTATTTCCAGTGAACATCTCTTTCGGGGTCTTGAACCCAAGTGAACTATGGGACAATTGGTTTTGGACATATACAGTTGTCATTGCTGCTTCTGCCCATAAGCACATAGGAAGATCTTGATCGTGGATCATGGTCTTCACGACTTCAACCACACCATTATCGTTATGTTCTTTCTTTCAACCACACCATTTTGTTGAGGATTATATGGAGTAGTGAGTTCCCTCTTGATCACAACATCTTTGTAGAAGTTAACAAACTCTTTTGAGGTGTATTCTCCTCCATTATCTGACTTGAGTATCTTGATATTTCTTTCAAAAAGATCCTCTATCAAGGCTTTGAATTCCTTGAATTTGTTGAACACTTCATCTTTAGATTTCAATAGATACAACCAGGTCTTACAAGAATAATCATCAATAAATGATACATAATATACACACCCACTAATGGAGAATGATGGCATTGGGTCACACACATCTGAATGAATGAGTTCTAGGAGTCTTTCTGCTTTGTTGTCTCTCTTTGGAAAAGGGTTCTTGATGTTCTTCCCTTGTGCACATTCGATACATACGCCTTCATGGTCAACCTTGAGTTCTAGTAAATCTATGACCTCTTTGCATATGTATGGTAGCACCTTGTAGTTAATGTGAGCTAATATTCTATGCCAAAGTTCACGTGGATTCTCAATGGCGTGGGTCATGGCAGCTTTTGAGTGACCCTTTATCTTATACAATCCATTTTCTTCTTTTCCAATGATGATTGTTTCATTTATGGTTTCTCCTTTAGTACGTTTCCTTCTGCAACCTTTACTATAGCTTCCTTAGGGTTATTACCTGTGACCTAGAACAAGGTCAACAAAACAACAAGCAAGAGTAATATCCTTTTGATAATATAAATCAATAGCACAAACAATCATCATAGTAGCTCCTTTAGAGCTATCACTTGTAACTTGTCTGAAGCAAAGATTAAAGGTAAGGAATACAATACGAAATGAGGTCAACACTCTCATAGTGTTGTGATCAAACATTCCTCTATGGAAACCTGGAACTAATACAAGAGATTTTTCCTAGAACCTGGAGTCTTGTCCTTGAGAATTGGTGTGCTGCTACTTTCCTTCCATGTCTCCTTCACTCAAGATGACAAGTGTTTTCTTCAACCTATCTTTTGTACTAGGACAATATGCTCTCTTGACAGAAGGTTAGTTTAGAGAATAAAATCTATTTTCTCTACTTTAATCCATCTAATAATTTAATCATGGCTTCAACATGCAACACTGATCAAGATAATGTAATAACAAATACATGCCTATCAGAATAATCAAACCCGAGTTGCGTTATTCTTCTGAATGTGTTAGATATTGAGATCCTTCTAGATCTATGGCAAGAGATTCCTTCTCCTGCAAATACTCATTAAATTTTAACCATTTAAACATATGTGATTACATACGTATGATAGTATTTGTAAGTAGTGGCTCCATCTGGCAGCAGCGATAATGATCACCAACTCTTAAGAACTTCAAAGGTGACTGCAACTGGTACTATGGCTACAAATGCAACTGATACTGCAACTGCAATTGATACTGCAACTGGTTCTGAGACTGCAACTATAGCTGCAACTTAGGGTTTTATGAGGAAACCCTAATTTTTCAAACTTCAAATTTTGAAATTCTGATCTAGGGGATAGATGTGTTGAGCTAAGGCAAGTAAGTTGGTGCAATCAAATTTCTAAAAATCCAATTTTTACCCCTCCAAACGTGATATGTGGATTTCTGGACTGGTGCTTCTGGTTTTCTTGTACTTCTGGTACTCTGGTACTTCTGGTACTTCTAGTACTCTACTTTTTTGGTTTTCTGATACTTTGTGAAACTAGGGTTTCACTTTTTGGGAGATCTAGCCACTGAAAATTTGTGCTAAAGGTGCCAAAATTATCCTTGAGGGAGGGCACACTTTTCTAGATGGTTTTAGGGATGAAATACCTCACCAACAAAAATCCCTAATTTGCATGTACAACAACAGTGACAATTTTCACTTTCTCTTGTGAAAGATGATCTCTTTAGCTTAGCTCTAATACCGTGTTAAGGTTTAAGCTATTATTAGATTTCTTTCCATTTCAATAAGTAAAAATAGCATAAGATAGGATCATTGAGAAATACACAATCACAAGAGACACATCATTTATCCTTGGAAACCTTCATGGGGAAGAAAACCTAGCAAAACTTCCTTATTATAGATAGCCAATACAATGCCAAGAGATGACTCAAACAAGTACAGAAAGTCCTCTCCCAAAGATTCACCTCTCTCTCTCTCTCTCTTCTCCAAATGAAGCTCTGAAACTTGTCTCTCAAATGAACAAGTGAGTGTGTGTCTAAGTGAGGCACTAGCCTCCTTATTTATACAAGTCTTGCACGTGTGGAAGTGTATTTTCAATGGCAAGGCTGACTTCTTCTTCTGGGTGGTTATAACCACCTTTATTATATTTCGAGGCTTCTTTAATATATTATGGGGTCGACTTCTCTTTATGCCTATTATAATTACATTATGACCAATCCACAAAAGGGCATTTGGTCCTTTACATTAGTCAACATGATCAATCCACAATGGGGATTGATCCAATGAATAATATATCAAATAATAATTAGAATACACTTTGCAGTTACATTATCTCAAAAAAAAAAGAATACACCTTAGTGAAGGCCCTAAAGCAGTTCAGAACACACATATTACACTCCCATGTTATCGCTTACGTGCCCAGCAATTCAATCAAGGATATCTTGACTCAGCCGGACCTAGAGGGAAGAAGAGGAAAATGGATAGAGGTGATTCTAGAATATGATCTCGAAATCAAGCCCACAAATTTGATCAAAGGGTAGGGAATTACAAATTTGATGGTGCAGGTAGACTGCGACGTCGTGGGGATCAAATTCATTGTTGATCTCTCAGAAATTCCTCAGGAAGAAGAAACTGCACAGGTGTCTCAAAAGTTCGTCAATTCTCAGTGGTATGCAGAAATCATCTATGTGTTGAGAAATATACAGGACCCTCCGGGTTTAAGTAATACCAAGGAAATATTATTAAAGATCAAAGCGGTTAGGTTCCAAGTCTTGGATAACTCACTCTACTGGAAAGATCCTGGGGGAATATTTTTGAATTGCTTGCTGGAAGAGGATGCAAAGAAAGCCATAGAATAATTTCACAAAGGCAATTATGGAGGGCACCACTATTGGAAAACCACTGTGCATAAAATCCTGAGAGTGGGTTATTATTAGCCTACAATATTCGCAGATGTATACAAATAAGTGTCCAACTACCAGGAGTGTTATATTTTCGATGGGAGAAGGAAGCTACAGCCCTTGCCACTAAAGTCGATCTTAGTCGAAGCACCTTTCATGAAGTGGGGTTTGGATTTCATAGGGGAAATAAATCCACCATCCTCATTGTAGCACAAATGGATACTCACGACCACAGACTACTTCACGAAATGGATAGAATCGGTCCCCATGAAACAAGCTACTGACGGTGTCATCATCCAATTTATGGAGACAAATATCTTGTTGAGATTTGGATGCCCTGTCAATATCATAACAAAAAATGCAGCCACATTCAAACCCAAAAGGATGGAGAAGTTATGTCAGGATTACAATATAACCCTGGGGCACTCTACAACATATTACCCACAAGGAAACGGGCTAGATGAATCTTCGAACAAAAGCTTGACCAGGATCATCAAGAGGCTCCTACAAAACAACAAGAGGGCTTGGAATACAAAAATTATTTATGATCTCTGGGCAAACAGGGTCACCACCAAGAATTATATCTCAATGTCGTCTTTCCATATTGTGTACGATAGAGATGCAATTCTCCCTACCTCACTAGGGTTGCCCGTCAGAAAGTTGTTATACGAGCAGGAGGTCAAGCCAGATGACACGCAAAGGAGAATAAATCAACCAATTCACACACAACAGATGAGGGAACATGTGTACAATCAATCGCAGCTCCACTAGGAGAGGATGAAGAAATCCTTTGACAAGCATTCTAAACAAGAGGAGTTTTAGTTGGGGGATATGGTGTTGAAATGGGACATGAGAAATCAAGATAAAGGAAAGCACAGAAAGTTCAACAATATTTGGATGGGTCCTTTCAAAATCGGTGCATATCACGGAAATAATGCTTATTTTCTAGAAGAATTAAATTGAGAGTCCATTGTTTGGGGGCCTGTAAACGACAGGTTCCTCAAACGCTATCTGGTGAAGTAATTCTATTTAAGTCACATACCATTGTAAATAGTCATTTTTTTTATGTTGAGTCAATAAGTCAGCAAAAAATTGAAGCCCGAAGTGAAGGCCCTGATTTTATGATGAGTCTATTTAGGATTTGTGTCCATAGGTTAGGTTACATATGGTTCTCCATGTGTCATATGTCTGAAATTTAAGTGAGGCCCAATGGTCAGGAATCTGGTCTATTGTTCTTTGCTACCTCACGGGGAGAATAACATCCTCATTGGAGCCAGTTGTTAGCGTCGCCATTTTTATTTGGTTAGGATCATGTTAGTCGAATCATGGTTTGTGTGTCAAAGTACGTAAGGTTAGGTGCTTAACAATAGAAGGGTCGAAGTCAGCAAGTGGTCGGTTGGCCCTTGAAAATGGGAAGGGATGTCAGAGTAAAAAACATGTGTAAATGGTACGGGTATGTTGTTCCCAGAGAGTCGGGCCATATTAAAAAGGGAGTCTCTACGTGCCCTAGGTTGATTCAAGTAGTTAATAGAAGTCACATCAACGAGTGCAATAACCATTATTAGCTCATTATGAAGGCTGGGAGAATGAAAAATGGCGATGTTCATATCATGTATTCCCTGCAACCCTTATCGCCTATACTTTACACGTGGGGATGTGCTATGGAAAATATGCAGTTCGATTCAAAACATCCAGTCACCAAGAATTCAATATTCCTTGGAACGATTCCTCCTTCTGCCTGATCTGTTATAAATTCCAGATGCTCTGCACCCATTTTATTCATGAAATCAGATTTATGCTCTGTCTGTAAACTTTCTCACAAGCACATGTTGATCAAATTATTCGCCTTGGGCAATCGCTGGATCCACTGCACACAAGATAAATAACGTTCACGACATGGAGACCTCCCAAAACATAAGAAAGGGCACGTGAAGTGGTAGAATCACCAGGCATGAGCCTCAAAGTGACTAGGATTCATTCTCACCCACATCAGGCATCCCCAGGGATTCAAAGGGATTTTTCCCTTTACCCACAGAAATGATGATATCATACCGCACAAAACCTGGAGTGGAAGGACCTATGCAGGAAAGAAGCATATTAGAAGCCTTGTCTCCCCAACAACAAATACCTCAGAGAAGGGGCTAACCAAAGAAGAATAAGGAAGCTGGGGAAACCCAAATTCTAGACAAGTCATGCGCAAGATCGGTTGCTGAAAAGTTACTTACCCACGTTGTTCGACTAGAACCTTTTGAAGGTACAAGCCAAGAAAGTGGGAGAAGAAAAAGGAGGATGGATGTCATGGGTACAAATGCTCAAGATCCATATCAGTAGCTGAAGCAGGTGAAAATAACTATCATCGAACTTTATCAGGAAAACAGGGAGCTAAGACAATAGCTAGCGACAAAGACCATTGAAGTGTCAGCAGCACAAGGCCGCGAAGTGAACATGATGTGGCTCAAAAATCATCTTAGAGAGGCATAGGATACAATTGTACAGCTACATGAAGCATAGAGGTTTTCAGAAGAAAGGTATGCGAAGCATTCCGGAGAATGTGAAGCGGCCGAGGAGAAAGGTCGCGTAGCTCTCGCCAGTGAACAAAAGAAACAAGATTAGCTAAGTTTGTTCCTGTATCCACAAACAGAAATAAAATCTTGAAAATTTTGGAGACATCACCCCAAGACATTTTTTCATTTTTATAACGGCCATGACATTCAACAACCACTTGTCGCACACATTTCCCCCAGAAAATGAGCTCACGACAGAAATCAAAGCCTTTACAGCAGATAGTAGGACTCTGACAAACACTTGTCCATTCAGATATCTGATCGAAGTAAAGCATTGACACATAACTCTCTCATGACAAGACCTAATTGATAACAGAATCCATGCGGTGGATTACAAACAGTCATGATGTAGCCATATGTATTTGTTGTTTATTTTTGGAAAAGCGTCATGCGAAGAGTCTTTTAATGCAGAACAATGAGTTTCCTAGTTTTTAGAGATATTAGTTAGAAGAGCAGGGTATCCCAAGTGATTCCCTTGCCTATATATTTGATATTTTCGATGTAATCCAGGTTGGTTGGCAAAAAAATAGTCTAGACAGTTTTTATTGAATGTAGTTTGAGTCAGATTGAAATTTAATGAAAAATTCCTGAAGCTTTAATGAAAAGATTATAATTGTAGCAATTGGATGTATTGTTTCCTCTCTTTGCGTATGTACTTCCTGTACTCTTTATTCATATCTATTTTTGTCTAAATATGAACGTATTTTTGAACCCGAGATTCACTGCACAGTGTCTTGGAATTCACACCATTTAGACAAAATGTTTTCCTCTAAGTTAAACTCTGAATTCATCCTTAGCGGTGATCTAAGTTTCTTTCTGTATTTTCTCCTGGCCTCACACAATGATTTTACACTAAATACTATTTGTCTCTTAGCCTTTATTCTCTCAAGTTCAGTCATCGAGTCATTTGTTTCTATCATTTTTCTCGAATTGAATCCATATCCCAAGGTCTTACTCTCTTGTGCCAATATAACTAGAACCCATTATTTCAAAGGTGTTAAATCTAGCCAACAATTTTAAGGCTATATCCTGTACCAAGACAAAGTCTCCTGAGAGAGCCCTCTCCAGGTCCGAAAGGCTAGTTTCAACCCTCAAAGTTGGTTGAAATAGTTACCTTTGTCGTCTGTTTATCAACCGAACAAATTTACAGAGTGCTAACAACACTGAAGAACATTGTGAAATATTTTTGAATATTTATTCATTACAGGTACATAGTTATGATTATTTCAAGTTAGGGTTGTTGACTAATCCAAAACTAGTCATGTAAGACTAAAGTAAAGTTTGATGAAAATGCTAGTCTCTTGTTGTTAAAGTTAAGGAAGGTTTGCAGGTTGAGGTACAGGTTGGTGCATGGTTGATGCACTTGTTTATAGTACAGTTTGCTTACATGTTGTTTGGTATAGGTTGGTGCATGGTTGATGCACTTGTTTATGGTACAGGTTGATTACAGGTTGATTACATGTGTACTGTGTATGTGTATGATTGTTCATTTGTTCATTGTTTATTTACTCTGCAAATATTGGATGATAATGCTACATTGATATAAAAATTGCATTATATGGTTAAAAATGATTAGATTGCTCTATTATTGATTCACCCCCCCTCTCAGTAATCCAACAACCATATTATATTGGCCCTATCAAGACTAAGAAACAAAACATTGGGATAGAAGAAGCACCAAACATGGCCATTATTGGGGATTAATGGGACAACGATATTGTCACCTAGGTTGTTGACCTCTTGAAAGAGTATGAATATTTATATCCTCAAAGTTTTTTTGAGATGAATGGCATCGTAGGATCCTTAGGAGCTATGAAAATCAAACCTAAACCTAATGCTATTCAAAATAGTGGAAACCTTGCCGAATGATTTTCCAATATAGTTATAGAGAGATTTAATCTGTGGGATTACTTAAAAAACCCGAAATAACTCACAAATCTTTCTAATAATACTCGTTCCCTATGTTATTGGATAAATCGGTGAATGCAGACATAAACTAATCTCCCTATATCCACCTAGATCTAGAACAAAACAAGACAGGACATGATTCTTTCCCTAAGTTGCTACCATTGAATTTACTACCAAAGAAGGAATGGATGACATACCTTTAGATATCACTTCCTTATATCTTTGTTGTCCCTACATCGCTCCGATGCTCTTGTGAGATCAGATCTGCAATGACACAAACTAGCCAAAGTGAAAGCAACAATTGTAGATTCAATGAAAACCTAAACATGTGATCAAGGAGTCATGTAATAAAATGCTATTGATTTTATGGGAAATAAACATGTTATTGTATCATATTAAGTAAAAGTGAAAGATACAACCAAAATGCCTTGATGTCGCAAGTTCCCTTTTGGTGGTCCTTTGTTCCAACACACACATACACTCGCTCCGAATTTGTATGAAGATGGTCCACAAAATCTTGATGGACAAATGGAGTCCCCAAGCATCAATTGTATCAGGATCTTTCACACAGTCTTCAGCCTATTATTTTAGAAATTATTTTCTCAATCTTTCTTAACACTTTCCATGAGAAACCCATCATTATATAGGATAAGGTGAAGTGGTTGAAAGGATGAGGATGATCCCACCAAATCAAAGAATCCAATAGGATCACAACCATACAGATGCCACCTTACATTCTAGAATATTATCCTTCTAAAAACTTCATGAACTTCTTCCTTTTCTTAGCTTCAAACGCTGCCGCACCCTGCCTATATAGTAGCCTGTGGAAACCCCGTGAGCCAGGCATAGAGCAACCTGCAGAAATCAAGGATTTCCGCACTGTGTACCAATGTCAGCCTGCGACGTCATTCTAAAAACATGCCTTTTAGGGGAAGAACTCAGTCATTTTCTTGTGTAAAAGATTTTTTTGAGAGCCTGAACACATGTTTGTGCAATCATCATCAAGGTGACCAAAATAATGTGTAACACCCTACAAGATGCATTTCACAACAAAATCAAGAGATGTTGGTTCCCTACCCCCAAAAGAGCACATTGCAACAATGAATGTTGTGGCTACATGAACAAAGAAGATCACTTCCACTGGAGTAGAGAAATAGAGGGTGCAAAACCTCATAGATCCATAGATTGAGAAAGCTATGGACTGATATACTCAACTTTCTGACCTTCACACCACTTCCAGTCTATTGATTGAGAAGCTTAGTACCATGAGCCTCACATCATTTATGGTCACCACTGAGATTGCATAAATGATCGTCAAAATCACCCAGTCCCTTCAGGAATTATTTTCTGAGACTAAGTGTCAGTTCGTGGAATTTGTGAAGAACATAAAGGGAACGATGTCGTTTATTGACAACATAATTCCATAAAGAGACTGGATCGAGGATGAGCTAGGTAATAGTGGTGGGGGCCTATTGACACCCAAAGTTTTGGGTCCATTTCATGCACTCGCAAAAATGAAAGTTGTGCACTCTCATCCAGAAGTTTTGTGAGTGCCTAAGCAGATGTTGGAAAGAATACCATAGTGCACGTGTCAGGACATGTTTTTTTAAGAAGCACGCCAAGTCTAAAGGAAATCATGGGTGCATTGATCCAACTTTTTTCATTTGAGCATGCCTGTCCATTTTTTTTTTAGTTGCACTGGAAAACAAGAATACTCCCACTGGAAGAAATAAAGGAATCATCGGGATATCTCCCAGAATGATTATTTCTAGTAGCAAGCGAAGATGTGGGGTGACTAGAAGATGAAATGACTAGGAAAATAGGATTTCCCCTTATGCAAAAGACCTAAGTGGATCCTTGAAAGGTATGAGAAGTTTGGGAAACCATTAGATCAGATGAGCGAATGGATAAGAATAGAGAAGGACGGTGCACCCCAGTAGAAGAAGATATAAAAGAGATCTCTCAAATCAGAAAATAGGTTTTCTAATTTATTGATACATCAATCCTAGATATTTGAGTTAGTCTATTGTAATCTTTTATTGTATGGAGAAATATTTTGTGTCTTTTATTTGTCTAAATCTTAAAGCTTAGCACAGGGTGCATATTGTTGTATTCCCACTCTTTATATAGTAATGAAATGAAGTCTTATGGTTGTTCCACTCAGTTATTCATCACATTGGGATCATTTTCACACAATTTACTGATGCATGTTCATTTCCAAAACCTCACAAGTACAACGAAGGAAAAAACCTTTTTTTGTCATGTCACCTTCGTTGCAATTATGAAATTGAAGAGTGAATCACAATATTGAATAAACGATATTTTGTAAGAGAGAATAACGTTCCCCAACCAGTTTGTACGAAATTCATCACGTTGATGTCAGATAATCAATGAATTCTCTTCGTAAGACTGACCAATTATCCATGAATTTCCCATGGTAGTTCACCACAATCACATCACATGGTCATCGCTAGTACGTCAAAAGAATGATGTTTGACCATCGTATGAGAGACTAATTAGTTAAAAAAAGTTCATGGTACTTAGTCTCCAGGACATCAGTCTAGCGATGAATCAATGGAAAACCTTCGATGAATATGCCACAATATATCATCACATTTACATCACAAGATAGATGATTTACCAATGAAAAGGTTGTATGTCTAACGTTTCTATTTGATGAGGAAAAATCCACTCTAATTGAACCATCGATGAATTGGGTCGTCAATGGTCCGATGAATGTCTATAATTTATAAAAATCTATATATACGTCTGATGAAAGGCCTATAGGATCATTGATATGACAATATATTCTTAGTACTAGAAGTTCCCTATTTGGAGCATTGTTTCTAGCATAATATACATTGCATATGAATCCTAAATGCTTTATTGACACTGGAAATGATGATTCATGAATGCGTTCATAAAGGAGAAGGTTCTACTATCCCAAAATAATTAAAAAAAGGGTAGCAATGTTGCCATCATTAAATATGAATCATAAAGTGATGTCTCTCCTCTCCCAAAGGAATGACCTTGTTGCGAAAATGATGAAGAATCAACTGATCTAGAGGAGAAACTGTGCTCAAAATTTTGAAATACCACCCCTAGCCACAAAGGAGACTTGTCTACTACTCTTGATTATAAAGAACCTAGGCTCACTTCCATTTAACTTC
>JASDQU011248331.1:14530-35405 GCA_032191745.1 Picea mariana | reverse complement strand
ATGGCAACGCTCTTCCGATCTTAAGTGCGTTGCCATAGCATTCGATCATGAACCCTCTGGTATTAGATGAAAACATAGATGAAAAAGGAAAATTGTCTGTCATATAACAAGATATCTCATATACAGATGCATATCCCACAAAACTAGAATGTCTATTAAACATTACAGCAGGGATCTCTACTCTACCATCGATCCTTACAAAATGGAAAAAATGCCTACATATACTTGGAGCTGACTCCGGCGCTGAAGGCGCGATCATATCATGAATTCAATGCTTGACGTTGAGGAGCTTCTCTATCAGGATGGGCTGTTAGTCTGCCTCAATCAAATCTGTCCTCTGCTCCCCTATCATACACCTCCTTAATTCAACATGGCTCGCGCAAGGGGGTAGCTGAGCCCTTTGAATTTTGAACTGGCGTGTGTAGGTTCCTCTGGTGATTTGGAGACTCGGCGTGGCTTTCCTAAAGAGAAACGATACATGGGACCCTCTTGGGTAAATTTCAGTCAAGACCTTCATACTTTGCAATAAATGGGTGAGGCGAGGCTTCACCCACCCTCTTTCTCCTTTTTAACTGAGATGAAGCAGCTCGTTAGATCCCCGAGTGGAATCCCTGATGAAAACCCAACCCAGTCCACAGGTCTCTTCTTCTTTCCTCACGGTATCATGTACTTCACAGTGACTTTTCCCGACTCTGTATCGGGTTTTGGGGTTTCGCGTTTCCCGTTGTCAAGAGTTCTTGACCCTTTGAACTCCCGATCACTGATTCTCCGATGAGCTCCTTTATGTCCTTAGCCCCTCCCAGCTAGACCATGGTCCATATGACCACCTCCTATATGACCTCGGCCAAACCTCTGTTGGGGTTTCGACGATTTCGATGTCTCAATACACAAGTCTCTGGAACTCGCGATTCTCCGATTGCTGATGCGCCTTTCGTGCTAGCTCTTTGACTAGGCCCTGGTCCAAGTGACCACTACCATATGCCCTTGACCATACTTTCCATCGGGGTTTCATGGTTCACATTTTTGAAGTGCACGAATCACTCGTCCCCAAGATCCCCGATATCCCAATGGCTTCAAGTTTTTCGATGGGCGCTTCCCTGTCAGGACTTTCCCAATGACGTCGATCTCCTGCCACGCATCCTTTCTCAGATGGACGGTCTAGATCTCTTTCGCTATTTCTTGTTTCCATGATCAGGCTCGCTTGACGTTTATGGCTGCAGCCTTTGAATAAAACTCACCTGACCGGCTTTCAAAATCCCACTTCCATGTGTTTACATTAGAGGCCTCAAATCGGAGAGGAAAATATCCCTGTGCAAGAAATGTCGCTAACATTAGGCTCCATGGGGGATAGAGTCATCCCCGCGATGCTCTAAGAACTCCTTCCGCAGCTTCAGTGCCTTGCTGTTGGGCTATGGAGTCATGCTCAAAACATCCCGTTGCTGAAAATACAGGCCGAAAAATAAAAGTGAACAAATAAACATACATGCTCAAAAGAGCTTATTTATGTACAGCCTAATACTAATATACTTTGTACATGAGGCTAGGTGAAAGAAAATTTCCACCATAGCTAATCAAGTAACTTCCTGAATGGAATCTCCTTCCTTCTGTCGATGATTACAAACAGGTGGTGTAACCATGACAGCAGAACGGTTACGCTCTTCAACTCCTCCTTACAGGTTGAAGTTGAGATGAAATAGGGCGGCTCCAACTTATGAAGGAAATGCAACTCCATGTATTCCTTCACAGGCTCATAGGACCAGTGGAAAACTCCAGAAAATGGGCGACAGGTAGTCTCCTCTGCTAAACAGTTGTGGATGTGTGGTTGAATATCTATGGTAAGCATAGGTGGGTGGACAGCTGACGTAGGATGATTGATCTCAGGCGGTGGCTGCTCGCTGACTGGCTCTGCGCAGTGTGTAAACTACATCTTCGACTGCTCCTCTGGTTCTTATGCTGCCTCTTCTTGGCTCTCCCAAGGGTCAGAGTCATAATCATCATAGATAGGACCTGTGGGAAAACTCTGCTTTTCAATTTGCTGCTTAGGGGGGCTGATTTCCTCGCATTGTCTTTCATTTGTGAACAGAGGAGAAGGCTCTGCAGTCTTCTCTTGGAAGTTCTGGGTGTCCAGCTCAGAACCTGATTCATAGCTGTCATACACGGGCTGGCTTCTACCCAAGTCATCAATCTGTGATGCAGGGCTCTGTTGCTCCTCAACTGAATAGACGTTAAAGCTGGGTGAACACCAAACTTTTTCATCTTGCAAAAAAACAACGATCTCCAGCTCCTCCTTTTCAATCCCAAATGTAAATACATCATGGGAAATCTTGTGAAGAAAAAGAGAACAGTCCTCTTCCCCAATGGCTTCTTTCTTTAAATCTGAGACAGCAAGCTCCTCAGGGGTATAAACTAACATCTCTACAGCCATGAAATCTTCAATACCCTCTTCAAAAGAGCCGCCAAGAACATTTGCCTCAAGGACTGGAAAATCCTCTGCACAGTCTTCATATTTCAACCTTTCTAATTGGGCAGAGAGATACTTCACCTACTCCATCAGCTTACTCAAGACGCCATCCTCCTCCCTGGGAACTTCATCACTTTCATAACCTGCCTCGGGTGCAGATGAATGGAGAGGAGAAAGGACTGAGTTCTGATCCAGGTCATCAGGATCCTCCCCACAGCTTATGTCAGAAGCAACTTTCTCTTGTATAGAGTTGTGGTATCCCTCGCAACAATTATAAAAAATTAACTCAAAGGGATAAAGCTTCTGACAATGGGTGGTGAAAGCTGCATGAAATTCTGCGAGTGAAGAAATGCTAGCAGGGGGTAAAGAATGATACCATTCACGAGCATCCCCTGCTAACGAGAACATGAACATTTTTAATAATACATCCTCATGCTATATCTCCCACTGATGCATGAGTTCATGAAACTCCCAGAGATGCTGAGCAGGGTTGTCCTCTTCACGCTCTCTAAATCTAGGCAAATAATCGCCCCATTCATTCGGAGAAGGGACCTCATTAGGAAAACCAGGAATAGCGGAAAAATTAAATGGAGCAAACCTTTGAGCCAGGATTTTATCCATATCGAACCAGTGGAATCGCCAATTGATCCTCGAATCATGAAGTCGCCAGGTGAAAGATGCGCAGCTTCAAATATGCATGGTCCTTGTTCACCATCAAAGGCCAGATCTTAACATTGTCATTACCCCAGGAAGCTTCTCAGGCTGAGAAAGCAGCTGCTGAAACCTTCTCGAGAAATCTCCTCTGGGTTAGCTTTCAGGTGTGCCGACAGTGGCCACAACTGAAACAGTAAAGTGGAAACAATGGAGTCACCACAGTGGAGTCACCAGGTGCACAGTAGCAATCTGAATAATTCTGATTTCTGATGCACCTTCAGAATCAGTTGATCGTTGTCATTCTTCCCAGGGAAAAATCTTCAACTTCGTCCCCAGCAACGGCGCCAGAAATGTTGGCGACGGAAGTCACTCCCGGACTGCTATCAGGAGCAGAGTCTGATGCCCATCAGTTTTATATCACAATCTGCTTATAGATGGGGTGACCGAATGGAAACCAACTCAAAGTGATATCATCCAACTCCAAACTAGGCTAGGCATACACAACTGAGTGAGGTCTTTATAAACTCCAGACAGTGAGTCATAATAAAGGGTGAGCAGACGAAGGATTATATAAGAGGGAAGCGAAAGTCTATCATAACAGCAGGTTCCTAACAGACTGTGAGAGAAAACATCTAAAGGCAAGATCTTCTTACACCCAAATGCAAGAAACCAGCAAAGACAGTAATGCAGCAACAAATCATTTGTCATAACACAACTGTGCTAATTCATGCGAAGTATTCGATCATGAACCCTCTGGTATTAGACGAAAACATAGATGAAAAAGGAAAATTGTATGTCATATAACAAGATATCTCATATACAGATGCATATCCCACAAAACTAGAATGTCTGTTAAACTTTACAGCAAGAGCTCTACTCTACCATCGATCCTTACAAAATGGCAAAAATGCATACATATACTTGGAGCTGACTCCGGTGCTAAAGGCGCGATCATATCATGAATTCAATGCTTGACGTTGAGGAGCTTCTCTATCAGGATGGGTTGTCAGTCTGCCTCAATCAAATCTGTCCTATGCTCCCCTGTCATACGCCTCCTTAATTCAGCATGGCTCGCACCAGGGGGTAGCTAAGCTCTTTGAATGTTGAACTGGCATGTGCAGGTTCCTCTGGTGAGTTGGAGACTCGGCGTGGCTTTCTTGAAGAGAAACGGTACAAGGGACCCTCCTAGGTAAATTTCAGTCGAGAACTTCATACTTTGCAATAAATGGGTGAGGTGAGGCTTCACCCACCCTCTTTCTCCTTTTTTGCTGAGTCGAAGCGGCTCGTTAGATCCTCGAGTGGAATCCCTGATGAAAACCCGACCTAGTCCACAGGTCTCTTCTTCTTTCCTCACAGTCTCATGTACTTCACGGTGACTTTTCCCGACTCTGTATCGGGTTTCGGGGTTTCGTGTTTCCCGTTGTCAAGAGTTCTTAACCCTTTGAACTCCCGATCACCAATTCCCCGATGAGCTCCTTTATGTCCTTAGCCCCTCCCGGCTAGACCATGGTCCATACGACCACCTCCTATATGACCTCGGCCAAACCTCTGTCGGGGTTTCAATGATTTCGATGTCTCAATACACAAGTCTTCGGGACTCGCGATTCTCCGATTGTCGATGTGCCTTTCATGCTAGCCCTTTGACTAGGCCCTGGTCCAAGTGACCACTACCATATGCCCTTGACCATACTTTCCATCAGGGTTTCGCGGTTCGCATTTTTGAAGTGCACGAATCACTCATCCCCAAGATCCCCGATATCCCGATGGCTTCAAGTTTCCCGATGGGTGCTTCCCTGTCGGGACTTTCCCGATGACGCCAATCTCCTGCCACGCGTCCTTTCTCAGACAAACGATCTAGATCTCTTTCGCTATTTCTCATGTCCATGATCAGGCTCACTTGACGTTTATGGCTGCAGCCTTTGAATAAAACTCACCTGGCCAGCTTTCAAAATCCCACTTCCATGTGTTTACATCGGAGGCCTCAAATCGGAGAGGAAAACATCCCTGTGCAAGAAATGTCGCTAACACCCATCATCACCCTAGCCCGACCATCCCCGTGGCCAAGCTGTGAGCGTGTTGGCCATGGGGCTCGTCAAGATTGGGCGATGACGGGCATCTCCCCAGCCTCCCCCCCCATAGCCAACCCCGGGCATTTCCCAATAACCACCATGGGCCAAAACTAAAAAAAATTAAGTAAAAAACAATAAAAAAGCTAAATGTTTTTACAAAACTATACCTAAATTTGTCTTTTTTTTCTTCTTTTTTTCAAAAACTCTCAAGGATTTTGTTAATTGTTTTTTTTAAAAGTCCTAATGATTTTTTTAGAAAAAATTAGAAAACGTCTAAAAAAATTAGGGTTTTTTAATTTTCACATGAAAAATTAGTATGTGATTCAAAGATGATCATATAATTCTTGATTTGGTAAATGGTAAGAATTTAAAAAATAAATAACCTCTGAAATGCTAGATTCTCCTCGGATGTCTTCTCGATGTTTCTCCCTTGTAGCTTGCTCCAAATCCTTTAATGAATACTGCCCAAGATATCACACAATGTAAAAAGACAAAACAAGATTGTAATGAAAAGACGGGTAGTAATGTTGGAGAGGGAAAACAAGAAAAACGTAAGATGAAGTTTCCCTGTAAGCTTTGCACAGATGATCACCTTACCCATTTGTGCCCCAAAATTGCAGAAGTTGTGAGGCTATTAGCTCAATCACCCTCCGTGTTGACGAATCCATTCCCACATAATCATCACTTAGCCTCGAGCTCCTCAAACATCGAAAATGCAGTTGATGGAGGTAAAAACTAGCAGTCGCAAGATGGAGACAGTTTATGTATCAATATGGTCGATGCGAAAATAGATGTAGCCACTCGATCTCGAGACTATAGTTCTAAAAAACTAATTCTGGTCTAGAATCTCCTCCTCCTCTGGAGATGACTTTACAGATTGAGAAACTAGAGCCACTACCTCATATTCTGAAAGGAGTATTTAAGAGCTCTACCCATAATCCAAATGCTATATCCACCCATAACTACTCTATTGTTGAGAACCTGGGTCAAACCCCTTGTGCGATGTCGACTTTGGAGGTACTCCAGACGTGTCCTTCACAAAGGAATGCCTTACTCTCTGCTCTAGGAGCTCTACAACCCAGTGGCTCAAACTCTAGAACCCAGTGGCTCAAAGGTTATCAATTTTGACATCACAGATGTTAAGCCTCACTTGCCTTACCATGTGGCTTTCCAAATCCATGTGGAGTATTCCAATTATACCATCAAACGTGTGGTTATTGATGAAGGCGTTGCTATGTGTGTGATGTCCCTAGCCTGTTGGAAATATCTCAGTTCTTCGACTCTTTACAAGTCATCAAACATGTTGACTACTTTTGACGGTCATTCCTTCCGCCCTCACGGGATTCTCCCCACCTTTCTGCTCCATTTAGGTGGGAAGACGGTAGAGGTAGTTGATGCTCCTTTTGATGATAAGTTGTTACTAGGTCGCAATTGGACTTATACTATGATCGTTGTCATATCATCTGTCTTCTGTATTCTTTGTTTTCCTCATCAGGGGAAGATCATGATGATCGATCAGTTATCCTTTGCATGCTCTAGTCCTAATGCATCTCTTGGACAGTCGATCCCTGTGATCAAAAATTCTCAGCCGACAGCTAAGAATATTGGTGTCGGAATGTATTATTCCCTTATGGGTACTTTCGACTTCTCGGCACCGAACCATCAAGTTTATGCCATGTCCAGTAGGCTCGTCTTGAATGGGAGGTCCATTCCTTTCTGCACGTCTTATTTTGATGATCTGTGGACCCTACCTTCCCCAACTTTGTCTTGTGAAGGGCAGTTGCATGCTGGGATGTCCATGCCACTATCAGCAGCAAAGATTGTGTATCAAGTTGTTTTTTACTCTTCCGTCAATCTTGATCTTGTTCCCTCGCTGACGGACGAGGAGGATCTCGTGTCTAGGCCCGTGTGGGCCACCTCGTTGTCTTTTTCACATGATTGCCTTGATGGGACTTTTCCTTCGGACAAATCCATCATCCAAGCCATGAATGGTTCCGACAAACCTTGGGATGATATGCATCACCACTCTTATTTTCTCCCAGAGCTTGAAACAATCGAACAAGACAGATTTCGATCTACTTTGAGTGAGATAGTCGGTCACACCGTAGTTCCACTTGATATGCACGATATTTATGCCAAAGGAAACATGGCGAGTATTTATCCTACCGTCCAGATTGACATCTCTCATACCCCTGGAAAGGTTGAAAATGTAAATATCGGTGCAGATTGTTCACCAGAAGAAATCCTGATCTACATCGAACTCTTCAAGGAATTATGAGACGTATTCGCTTGGTCCTATGAAGATATTTCAGAGATCGACCCTTGTATTTTCCAACATGAGATTAGAAATTATCCTGATGCTAAACATGTTCAGCAACATCTTAGAGTTGTAAATCCTTGAAAGGCCCCTGCTATTAAGGCAAAGGTGGAGAATCTACTTAATGTTGGCTTCATCTTCCCGATTCCTTTAACCGAATGGGTATCCAACCTCATTCCTGTAGATAAGAAGCAAGGAACCATAAGTGTATGTATGGATTTCCATGACCTGAACAAGGCCTGTTTGAAAGACAACTTCCCCACACCCTTCATCGATCATATTCTTGACGAGTGTGCGGGAAGCGAAGTATTTTCTTTTATGGACGGATTTTCATGATATAATCAAATCAAAACCAAGGATCAACACAAGACAGAATTTATTTGTCCTTGGGGTGCTTTTTCATAACGTAAGATGCCTTTCAGCCTTAAAAACGTCGGAGCAACCTTTCAACATTCCATGAATTTCGCGTTTCACGATCTTAAGCACTTACTCAAAGATTACCTTGATGATCTTGTTGCTCACTCTCGTAAGAGAGCGGATCACGTTATTCACCTCCAGCTAGTTTTTGAAAGATTTTGTTATTATAGAATCCGTTTGAACCCTCACAAATGCATATTTTTCATTAAGTTTGGTCATCTTTTAGGTTTCTAGTTTCTAAGACTGGGATCATGGTAGATCCGCTTAAGGTTGAGGCAATACTTCGGTTGCCTCCCCCATGCACGATTAGACAACTTCAAGGTATACAAGGGAAATATAACTTTCTTCGTAGGTTTATAGTGAACTATGCCACTATCACTAAAGGTTTCATGCGTCTTTTGAAGAAGAAAACCCCTTTTATCTGGGATGAGCGAGCCCATGAGTCCTTCGATGCTTTAAAGAAAGCTTTAGTGTCGGTGCCTCTATTGAAGCCTCCCGACTACAGTAGAGATTACTTTCTTTATATCACCATGTCTGAGGATACAATTGGTATGGTTCTAGTTCAAGAGGATGATGAGCTCCATGAGCACATCATTTACTATCTTAGCCTAACTTTACTCAGTCCTGAACTCAATTACACTCACATTGAAAAGTTAGCTTTGGTTGTCGTTCACACAGTCCAACGTTTGTGTCGCTATATATTACTTTGTAAGACTACGATGATTGTTGATGTCAATCCATTTCATTATGTCCTTACCCGGCGTATCATAGGGGGGAAATACAATAAATGGATTGTCATTTTATAGGAGTTTGATCTCGATTTCACTTCGACAAAATCCAAGAAATCCCTAGTCTTTGTGGAGTTGATATTCGATTTTCCACGATTAGATGAGGACGTTATCCATGTTGATTTGTTTGCGGACGAACACATTTTTATTGTCTCATCGTCTGACCCCTGGTATGGATACATCATGCTCTATCTTCAAACTTTGAAGTTCCCTCATCATCTCTCACGAGATGACCGACAGCGTATAAGGTACCAAACTAAGAAATATACTATCGTCGGTGACACTTCATATCACCGAGGAATAGATGATATCTTGTGTCATTTTTTAACTCACAGAGAAGCTAAGTATTTTTTGAACGATTGCCACAGTGGGGCTTGTGGTGGTGATATATCTGGGCTTGCGACAACCCAAAAAAAATTGTGAACCGGTTACTTTTGGCCTACTATATTTAAGGATTGTGTTGAAGAGGTTAATAAGTGTCACCCATGCCAGGTGTTCACTCGAAAAATGCACTCTCATCCAGCCCCTCTTTATCCAGTCATTACCGTCAGTCCCTTCACCAAGTGGGGGGTGGCTTTGTTGATTGCAACCCAACTTCGGCTAGGGGGAATCAACGCATTATCATGGTTGTCAACTACTTTACTAAGTGGTTCAAGGCCATTCCTACAGTTAAATCCGATGGGAAGACTGCAGCCTTCTTCGTATTCAATCAGATTATCACCTGGTTCGGTATCCCAAGTGAGATAGTCACTGACCATGGCAGTCACTTTCAGAATGAGATGATGGAAGAACTAGCAGCCAAGCTGGGGTTCAAACATGGTCATTCATCTCCTTATTACCCCCAGGAAAATGGGTAAGTAGAAGCCATCAACAAGTCTTTCAATACCATTTTGCAAAAACTTGTCAGTCAGAGTAAATTTGACTGGCACATCATGCTATATCCTGCAAGTCATTCATCTCCTTATTACCCCCAAGAAAATGGGCAAGTAGAAGCCATCAACAAGTCTCTCAATACCATTTTGCAAAAAATTGTTAATCAAAGTAAATCTGACTGGCACATCATGCTATATCCTGCACTCTGGGCATATCGAACCTCGGTAAATATTTCCACTGGATTTTCCCCTTTCCAGTTAATACATAGTGTGGATTCGATATTACCCATTGAATGAGAAATCCCTTATCTTAAGTTGGCAATCGCTCTCCTACCTTACACCTCTGATCTCGAGCGATGCCTTGTATACCTAGAGATTCTTGATGAGTAACGTCGAGACGCCTCTATGACTATTGAGGTGAACAAACGACGTGTCAAGGTCCAGTACGATAAGTTTGTCTATCCTTGGTTGTACACTGAGGGTAACTTGGTCCTCTTATAGATCAAGCCAAAGAACTGTTGGGGGCAGGCAAGTTTAAACCCATGTGGCATGGTCCTTACATTGTGCGACATGTTTTAGAAAAATGGGCCTATGAGTTAGAAGATTATGGAGGGAATAAGTTGGTCAAGCCTAGAAATGGGCTCTACTTGAAAAGATACTATGCTTGAGTGGAACTCTTTTTATACTAATGTAATTTAGTGTATAGATCTCTTTCATTTTTCATCTTCTATTTGCTTATCAAGTTTTCACTTGGTTGGCAGATGTCAACAGAGTCGTAATTCTACTTAGGATTTGCAGAGGGGGCCAGTCGTCATACATGGAACTTGGCTTCTGCCACTTGGGTGGTTTATTCTCCCAAGGGTCTACTGGTGTCTTCAGGAGGCATATGCCTAGGGCCATCCACGAATAATGTGGCTGAATATAGCTTTGTTATAGAACTTTTATGTGATCCTATCTCACATGGAATTCGTTCACTAGAAGTTTTCCTGAATTCCCAGTTAGTAGTACGTCAGTTGAACGTTCGTTACCGTGTGCGTGATCCTACTTAACTCCTATGATTCCTACGAGTACGTCTTTTAGAACGACAATTTGATTTTATTACATATTATCATATTCATAGGAGTTCTAATCATGTATCGGATGCTTATGCTAACTATGTTTTAGATTGGCATTTGTCACATAATTAAAAAGAAAACCATCTAACCAATGTACACATTGTAAATATAAGTAAAGCCAAAGATCCCTTTTTATATATTTCAAAAAATATGGTGTTTATAGTACAAAATGGGGCTAACACCCTCAATACATATACATTCGGTATCATAATATCCCACGACATCTATGCTTGTGGCACCATATGTGTGTCCTGGTAGCAAACCACGACATTTGCGAGACACCGAAAGAGTTGTACCCATGCCCTGGGTACACCAACCACATGTCGATGCATCGCCTCAGGTAGATCCTCTACCAGGACCATGGGTATCTTGTGAGTAAGACGTGACAGGTTTCCCTGCACATTTTGTACCACCCTCTAGGCTTCTCCTCCCACCACTTCGTCTCCCCGGTTCCTCCGTCGATGACGAGGGAAACCCTCTATCCATTGTGGACCCACGTCTGTGACACACAAATGTCTAGTCAATACTTAAGCACCATCAAAAAATATTTTTGTCCCAATTATACAAAATACAAAAAAATGAAATATGTAAAAACTTTTTGACATACCTATGTCACCATAGGCGGACCCTGGTGGAAGTGGCATGTTTGGATCTCCTCTAAAGTCGATCCCCTCATAAAAATAGTCATCTAGAGCGATGACCTGTCGTCGCCACCAGTAGAAGAATTCCTCGTTGTAGGGTGTTGGAACCTTACCTCCTCCCTCTCGCCTCATCACCTCGGTCCACCATGCCATGGCTGGATCGCGAGGTCCCCGTGGAAGAGTCTCCACTCTAGGTCCCAAACCTGGAACCCGCTCGAAAAAGAAACTGCACAAGATGGAGGCAAACCCAAAATTCCTTTTACCCCCCTATTTACACTCCACCAACTAGCTCTTCATATTGGCCAATAGTGAGGTGCACCAGTCATACATTATGGGTCTCACACACTGCACTGCATAAAATATGAGCGGTCTCGATGCCTGGTGCAACAAGGCCGAACCTGTGATCCTGGTCAAAACTAGGACAATGATCTTCAAACTGAGGTTGTTTATTTCCCGAATAGGTACTTGAGTCCCTAACTTAGGAGTCCTTGCTACACAATAGGCATCGATATATTCTTCTATCTTCATCCCGCTACCTGCTCCTCTCGAATTGAGGTTCACAACCTCCCCCAGGCGTGATAAACCAGTCAAAAACTAAATGTCCTCTACCTCAATTCTCAATGGTTGTCCATCGAGATTGAATCTCTTGCTATCAGGGTCCTAGTAACCCACCAACATCTCCATCAACCTCACTTGGTCTCTCATTCCTTTGAGCACAAAAAACTTATACAAACCACATGGATTTAAGGCCATTCAGGCCCCCGGATCTCAATCTACAACGACATCAACCTCCTCATGTTCCCTTTCTCGCCATTCAAGCACCATACTGTCAAAGACAAACATAATTTTGAGTTAGAACCCTTCATTTTGGTCATTTACGTGCATGTGTGTGGCTTCCTTTGCACATAGTCGCATGTAGGGCTCAATATACGCCCCCTGTAGTTGATACATGAGTGTGTAGGGATCAATATACGTGACCTAATCATGGACAGCCCATGTACACTGAAATCTATGCTTTGTGCTTTAAATAACTAAAAACCTAAAACCTAATTCAAAAATGTAATCCAATGAAATTGAAGAGTAAGAGATCAAGAATTACCTGATCTAGATGGCTCGTGATTTCGTTGTCGGATGCTCCCGCAATCGTCATTTGAATCTTGGAGGAATTTTTGTCCAATTTGCACTAGTTGGGTAAAAATTCAAAATGGTATAGTAATTTCTGATTTTATTACTATTTATAAATCATTTTTACCCACTTTCTATAGTTTAAACCATTTTTGGCACCTAATGGAATAATACAAATGTGGATCGAGTTGGTTTTTCCAGTTTTAACCTGGGATTCTTGCAGTTTTCAGTACTTTGTTGACCATTTGTCACCTTGGGCACGTATGTTCATTACCCATCATATAGGATAGGTATCCACTCCATTATGCATTTTTCACATTATCCTATAACTGTCACTCTTTATGCCCTAGGTACGAACCCATTTGTTGTGACACAAAACCCTCCGTTTGCTATAAAGTCGTGTTGTTATCAAGTGGTAGAAACTTACCAAACATGGGTTCCCTAGTTAGATCCCCTACTGCGTTTGCTACCCATGTAGAGATTTTTTCATTAGGACCGAGAGTCCCTCACAACTCGTACTTAACTTTATGCTGAGCCTCATTTCTCATTAATAAACGTGTGACCTTTTACCCTGTGGACTCCCAAACGAGTTTAATTTAAGCTCTTTTCCATCTCATCTTTAAAAAGCGACAAGATCTTTGAGTGATTTGTCCCTTTCACACTCGTTAAATTGGATTTGAAAGATCATGAGTCTTATTAAGCTCTTTTTCGACTCATTACCAAAAATAGAAAAGATCATTGAGTGAACTTGTCATTTTCACACTCGTAAATTGGATTTGAAAAGATGTCTAATTGGCACAAGTTTACCCCTTTTTCACACCAAGTAGACTAAAATACATAAAAAAGGACATTTTTTGGCGTTAAGTTGTGATTGCATCTCATGCCAATGCTTGTAGTATTGAGCCTATATCCAGTTCTCGCTTTGCGTTATAAACCGTCTGCCTCAGCAGTTTTGCATCCTCAACCAAGCAGAGCCTTGTTTATATCCTTCATAATTTGACACCCTATACCTAGGAGGGAACATTCCCCGAGTGTCCATCTCCCGCATGCACTTCCTTGCATTGAGCATAGGTATGTTCCAATGCTGGAACTAGTTTTGCTTACTTGTGACACTAGTTTTCTCCTCTGTATCATAGCATTCGTTTGTTATGAAAAAACAAAAAAAAAATGGGCAGGAAGGAAGTAATATATTATATTTGGTAGCAGTTGTGTCGCCTTTGAACAGAGCACAAAATTATTGAGTCCACTTGTCACCATATTTTTCGGTTTAGCATGGCCTTAGGAAGTTTATCTCATTACATAGTTTTCTCTACTCATTACACAGTCTTCTCTACTGACTGGTTACTCTTCCAGTCTCTGTAGAGAACATTATTGATGCCTCCTGCATCTCATGGTTACATCATTGATTCTATGTTGGCAGATTCTACCGTATGCCTCATGCTCTTGTTCAAAGGAAGTCTATCAACCTGTGTCAGCCACTCCTTAGAACTCTTGACTTTGCATGTCGGCCATGCCCTCAGTTTGTCTTAGAATCACATGATACTTTAGTCCTATCATGCACCCTAGGCCTACTTTCATCATTGGTAGGTCACCTTGAACCCAACAATTGACATTTCATCATTGGTCATTGACTGGGTGGTTTCCCTTGTGTTCGACGACAAGACATCTATTCACACATTGGGATTTGTGTATTGTCTTGGATGCCATTATCCTTATTGGTGGTTTCCTCACCTTTGTCAGCAATTTTCATCATTGGTTGCTATTTAGAGGTTCTTTTTCGTGTACCTATTGCACTTGGCACACACGAAAGATGCACAGGGTTGTTGGTTCGTGAACTTGTTCTTCATCCAATTTCCACCAAATCATGAAGCTCCTGCTTTGTACCTCGTGCTGACTAATGAGATATTCCTTAATGCTCTCCTTTCAGCAAGTCTCTTTCCATCGAAATCAACACATTTATTCTGCAAAATGAGGCCTAGAGTCTTATGAGTACCTTGAGGCTTGCATTCATTAGTGGCAGGCTCTCTCACCATCAACAGTTGCGAATACATTAATGTCTCATGATCAATGGATTATTCAGGTGTTCGACACCAACTCCTCTATTCACACTTGTAAGAATGTACTCGGTGCCTTGATACCTACTTTCATTATCAGTAGGTTGTCTCGCGTTTTTTAATGGTATGCATCAATGATCAGTAATCAAACGATGTCTCATTATGTTCAACCTCAACTCCTTTATTCACATTATGTAGACTTGCACCTTTGGTGGATTTTTTATAAGACTTGAAGAAATCACTATGTGGCCGCAGCTTTCCTGAGTTGTTTCTTCCTTTTCATTGGGCCAGTACTTATATGACTTCAGTGATCATGGGAGATCAGATTTTACTCCATGGTATACAGATATATTCAGATTGATTTTGAGACTGGTTTTACTGGGCCTTGTTTGTGACTATGATAGCTATCAGCATGTAACCGCATTTGTATTTGCCTATTCATGGTCATGGACACTTCTTTGGTATATTTTTTCACATGGATCTGTAGTGTATTCTTGGCAGCCATGTATGCAAAGTCAGTACAGAATGTAATGAACAATTGAGTTCGTCCAGTTGGTCCTCTACCACTCCACTTCTTGTTTATTTATAATCTATTTTGGTCATCATAGATACTCCTCTGACCTCACACATTAGAGGGCATCTGTTAGAGAAATATTTGCCTCTCCCAATGCAATCTTGCAAATAAGGCCTTATTCCATTTCCCTATGTAGACTTACTTTCCCTGATTGATGAATCCAGAGACAAAAATAAATATTTTTCCACTTGTATGCACCTTGAAAGCTATACAGCACGCGTATACGCTGGCTACTCCACTACAGCCCGTGTACATCAGGATTTGTGTCAAAAAAACAAAATTAAATGTCGGGTTTCCATGTCATGATAGGAGATCTTTTATCCTTGGCCTTCCATATATTGGAAATGTTTCGACTTGGCCCTTCAGTTGCATTTTGAAGGCTATAAAGAAGTCAGTTCCAAGCTACAGAAAAGGAGAGAGGATTCAACTTTGAGAGAAAAGTTACTCTGGATAAATTATTACTTCATTATTGAGTCTGCATCCCTTTGTCCTTTAAGTCTAAACACAGTGTTCAGCTCCCAAGCTCTTCCCTTACTGATAGACAACCTCTTTGTCTCCTTTATATGATCTTGCCTTTGGTGGAGGATTGAAGTGGTGGAGGCCTAGTTGGAAGGAACTCGGTTTCTTGGTTCCGAACCATGCCGACACGAAAGTCTGTAATGTTTCACTTCTCCTGATCATTTATTAATAGAAATACTGCTTTCTCGTCCAATTGATATCTTGCAAATATATGTGTTATGATCCATGGGCATGTTTATTTTGTATATTGATGGATTATGCTATCTAATCTGCTAACATGTTATATCATCACTATATGCTTGCTCTGCTTGTTTTTTGAGAACTTGTTGCAGGTATAAAGCTTTGGGTCGAAGTGCTCAATGGTGGACATCATCAAACGTTTGGACGAGGTAGACCTATTTCTTATCTCTCTTTTACATTAGTTTATATAGCATATGCTGGAATTGAGTTGATTTCTGCAGTCATACCTGTCTGTTGTGGTTAGCACTAGACATAGAGAGATTTTGCTCGTAACATTAGTGCTCTGAAGGAATTAATAAAGAATAAAAAGAAGAACAAAATATCGAGGGAACAAATTCAAGAGTTTGAATAATCACATCAATCAAGATAAACAGATGCATCAAGAACCATCAAATAATCAGACCAAACCATTGGTGATTTGAAGTCCCAACTCCTAGAAGCTAAAATAATTGAAGAAGTCATTTTAAAACAACTCAATGATAGAGAACAAGTATGTGAGAAGCTAGAAGCTGAGACTGAGTTGTTAAAAGGTGAACTTGAGAAAGAAAACAAGGGATCAAAATTTGAAAATAGTTCAAAGATATTGGATGAAATTCTCAGTAGTCATAGGTCATGAAACAACAAGATTGGTTTGGGATATACCCAAGACTCAAATTCTACATCACAAGGATCTATCAAAAGACCAATCAGTTATGAAGATGCTCTTAAAATCCCCTTAATAAGAGAATATAATAAGGCAAGGATGATGCCATTGGATACTATCCCAAATAATCATAAATCAACACCCCCTACTAAAGAAAAATATGACAAGAAGAATACAATCACCAGAAGAAATCCCTCTAACATATATCAATATATTTTCCTTGGATATTGTTATTCTTGCAATAATTTTGGACACAAAGTAGTACATTGTAAATCCTATGGAAGGCACAATCCAAAAAAGTCCAAAGAAGTCATAAGTCTAATACAGATAAAAGAAACTATAATTCGGTCTCTCCGTTACAAGATTACAATATGGAATGCCTCAAATGTAATAACTATGGACATGAAGCAAGTGAATGTAGATTGTCAAAGTATGTCAAAAGATAAATGTTCCCAACAACCAAAAAGTATGGAAGAAAAAAAAAAAAAAAACAGAGCGCAATATAGCCTTGTATGCAAGAAACCAAGGATGTCAGTGGTATATAGACAATGGGTGTTCCAAACACATGAATCGATATAACAATTCTCAAGTTAAAAAAGAAATGGAAAGGAAAAGTAACCTTTGGAGATAATATGTCAACCAAAATATTGGGAAAAGGCACTGTCAGTTTAGGGAATAACAAGAGCAATGAAGAAGATGTACTTCTGGTAGAAAATATCAATCCTAATATCCTAAGTGTGAGTCATACATGTGATTAGGGTTACATACTTACCTTTGATTCTCAGAAATGTGAGATCAGAAAAAAGGATATTGCAAAGCTAGTAACAGTTGTACCAAGAACATCTAGCAATGTGTATATCCTTGATGTAGATGAAGGAGAAAAATGTTTTTTAAGTCAATAAGATGAAAGCTGGCTATGGAATAGAAGGTTGGGAAATTTAAGCTTTGACAACTTAATCAAAGCCAACGAGAAGGAGGCAATAAGGGATCTTCCAAAAGTTATTAAGCTTTCAGATTCTATTTGTAAACATTGTCAAATAGGGAAGCAAACAAGAGTTAGTTTTAAAAAAAAAAAGAGCATTCCACAACAAAACCATTAGAAAATATTCACACATATCTTTGTGGACCTACCGGAACTAAAAGTATTTATGGTGAACATTATTTTATGTTGATCATTGATGATTACACAAGAATGACATGGGTATACTTTCTAAAAGAAAAATCAGAATCTTTTGAGAAGTTTAAAACATACAAAGCCCTTGTAGAGAATGAAATAGATCTCACAATTAAATGTTTGAGATTGGAAAATAAAGGAGAATCCACCTCTAAAGAGTTCATTCAATTATGTAAAAATCATGGTATCAAAAGACAGTTTTCAGGCCCTAGGACTCCTCAATAGAATGGAGTGGTGGAAAGGAAAAACAGAATAGTTCAAGAAGTTGTAAGAACCATGTTAAATGAAGCTAGGCTTCTAGAAAAATTCTGGAGAGATGCAATCTGCACAACAATACACATACTTAATCGATCTTAGTTGATACCCAACCATGAAAAAAATCCTTATGAACTATGGTTTGGAAGAACAACATATGTTAAACACTTTAGAATATTTGGAAGTAAATGTTACATTAAGATTGATGAAGATAATTTAGGAAAGTTTGATCCAAGATATGATGAAGGCATATTTTTAGGTTATTCACCTAATAGGAAAGCATACAGATGTTATAATCTTAGACTACTAAAGCTAGTGGAAAGTGTTAATGAAAAGATAGATGATCTAAACCTAAAGAAGAGCATATCCCAAGACATATCAAAAATTGATAAAGAATCTTAGCAAGAAGATAGGGATAATGAAAAATTGGAAAATGAATTGTATACTGATGAAGAATACAATGAATAAACACCCTTTCCAAAAGCTCCATCGAAAAGAGTTCAAAATAATCATCCTGAGAGTCAGATCATTGGAGATGAAAATGGAGTAGTAGAAACAAGAAGGAAACTCACATTTGACTCAGAACAGGAAATGTTGTCTATGATAGAACCTAAATCATTTAAAGAAGCTAACAAAAGTAAAAACTAGAAAAAGGAAATGAATGAAGAACTTAACTAGATAGAGAGGAACCAGACTTGGGAATTAGTTCCAAGACCTAAGGAAAAGAATGTGGTAGGAACTAAGTGGATCTTCAAGAACAAACTAAATGAAAATGGGGAGATTATAAAGAAAAAAACTAGATTAGTTTGCAAATGATTTTCTCAAGTAGAAGGTATTGATTTTTAAGAAAATTTTGCTCTAGTAGCAAGACTAAAAGTCATCAGGATGTTCCTGGCATTTGCATGTTTCAAGAATTTCAAGATTTATAAAATGGATGTCAAGTCAACATTTCTGAATGGAACTCTAGAAGAAGAAGTCTATGTTGAACAACCAGATGAATTCATGCTAATAGAAAATCAATACTATGTGTGTAGGCTAAAGAAAGCTTTGTATGGTCTTAAGAAATCCCCAAGAGCATGGTTTTCAAGGTTAGATTAGTACCTACAAAAACAAGGATATAAGAGAGGGGCTACTGACAACAACTTATATATCAAAATTGAAGATTAAAATATGATTGTTGTGGTAGTATATGTCGAGGATATCATATTTGGGACTAATCTTACTATAATGAGCAGAAAAATTGCAACTAAAATGTAAGAAGAGTTTGAAATGTCTATGTTGGGAGAATTTTCCTTCTTCTTAGGTTTACAAGTCACTCAATCAAAAAAAGGGAATATTTATTTCCCAAACCAAATATATCAAATAAATGTTGAAGAAATTCCAAATGGAAGACATAGATCTAGTAAATACTCCCATGGTCATTGGATGTAAACTAAGCCTAGATGATGACTCACCAAAAGTAGATCAAACTATGTACAGATCAATGATCGGAAGTTTTCTCTATTCAACAACAACTAGACCTGACATCATAAAGTTTGTAGGACTAGTGGGAAGATTTCAATCTGGACCTAGGGAAACTAATCTAAAAGAAGTAAAAAGAATATTCAAATATCTTAAAGGGACCTTAGAATTTGGATTATGATATCCAAAAGAAAAAGACTTTACATTAAATGCATACACTGATGCAGATTGGGTTGGTAATATAGATGACAAGAAAATCACCAATGGAGGAGAATTCTTTCTAGGAAAATGTCTACTAGCATGGCTATGTAAGAAACAAGCATCCACATCACTATCCACAACAGAGGCATAATACATTGGTGTTGCATCCTACTGAATATAATTTCTTTATATGAAGCAAACTTTAGAAGATTTACAAATAAGGTATGATGATCCCATTACTATTAATTGTCACAACACTAGTGCCATAAGTATCTCTAAAAATATAGTAATGCATTCTAAAACCAAACACATCCCAATTAAATACCATTTCTTAATACATCAAGTTACTCAAAGAGTGGTTAAAATAGTGTATGTGGACACCAAAGAAAAAATTGTAGACATATTCACAAAACCTTTGCCCAAGAGTACCTTTGAAAATCTTCGACAGAAATTGGGAGTAATTCACATACCTCATTAAAACCATAAAATTCACTTCATAAGAAAAGAAGAGAATGGATGGGGAGAGCTTTGCCACAGGGGGAGTGAAGAAATATCCCTTTGTCATTGTTGTCAAAGGGGGAGAAAATTGATAAAACAACATAAATATTTCAAAGAAAAGGTTACCATCAATGCCAAAGGGGAAGAATGTTAGACACAGTGGTATGATATTTTCATTGATGTCAACAGAGTGTGAGTACAGAGGAATCCATTATAAACTCAAAGCTCAGGACAAATAACATAGCAATTCGCATAGAAATCCCTATAAAGGATCGAGTTACAACAATCGTTAGATTAAATCAGGATCTATCCTGATCATAAGAAAGAATCAAGTGGAAGGACAGGATAAGTGGACCCCATAAGACACGAAGTCTTGAAACCTCTAAAATTGTGAAGTAAACATCAATCATCAAATCTCGTGGAGAAAATTCGGGTCATGTCTTGGTTGTTGGATCAAGCAGGAGATATAAAGCTTCGGTACTCTAGAGCTTTGCCACTTCAATGATTATTGGAAACACGTAAGAAATCCATGAAATCTTGAAGTCACAAAATAATGCCTACCATTGATTAGGAAGGAGATTTGGATGGTTTCTTAGATCAAGATTTGATCTAGAGTTAAGCATTGACCGTCGATATGGAATGGAAATGTTAAACCGTCAGATCACACTAAAGGAAAGAAGGTGGTCAACTCTGGCGATGACCACTCCGGAAAAAAGAAGTCTGAAACATGTAAGTTTACACGAAGCACCGAAGGTCGAAGTCACGAATTGATGTTATTCGTGGATCTAAGATCCACC